>BMAO01014059.1:0-39883 GCA_019973975.1 Trichonephila clavata | reverse complement strand
TTAAATACCTGGAAGAAGTATATCGCGCATTGTGTTAATAGTACCACCAACTAGCGTAGATGCCGAAAGAGCGTTTACGACAGCTGTTAATTTTTGCACAAAAGTATGATCCAGACTTAATGACAGTACAATTAATGCATTATGTTTTTAAGAACACTACAAAAATTTAACTTTTGAAACATTAAGAATATTTCAAAAATTTGTAATAGTACCACAGACTGTGTGTGAATATTGATATTTGCACTTTTTTGTGATTTAATTAAATAAGATGTTCTTTTATTTATTTTGTGATTCTTTATATACTGTTATAATTTATAAATTACAAATTATTTCTTGTGATATTTACACTCTCTAATAAAACTGGCAAGTAAAATAAATACCCATGTTTTCTTCCTTTTTCTAAAATTTCTAATGCCGGTATTAAGTTCTAAGAAATACCGAATGCCGGTGTTGAACTTTTTTGTCCGATATTGCAATCCCTAGATATATCGGAAGACTTGCCATTGAAAAATCGACACATCAACAGATTCGATATTAAAGTCTAAATTTAAACAGGAACAGCTCCGAAATTTTAGGTTGGGAATTTGTGTTGTATTCGAGGAAGGTTTTTCACACAGTTATAAACATTTTAAGTCCATTTTGAACAATGTATTAAAAACATTTCAACGTACACTGCAACAAAAACGAAATATGGAAGCAAATTAATGCATAATATGAAATGCAATGACTGCAGATAACTTCAAAAACCTATAGTGTGTATAAAAAAGGCAAACATATAAATGGCAGATTACACCTGGAGCACGAATTAATGAGTAAATTACATTAATATTATGTTGAAAAGTTTTAATAAAAAATAAAGTACTTTTTAATTATCTTAACATAAAGTACCTATAACATGTTGATCTACTTTAAGTATTAGTTCTAAGATATTTTTTTCTAAGGGGTCCTTGGATTGGGTTCCTCGGAAACCAAGTTTGAAGACCACTAGTCTACTTCAGTGGTCCCCGGGTCATATGAACCGGTATCGGTCCGTGGATCAAATCGTACCGGGCAGCCCAAGGAACGTAGAATAATTTCGATTTTATTTACTGGGGTGTATTTCTCTCGGGTTTGTATGACTTTTTTGATGTAAGTATATTTCACTTTGAAGGCATATTTAAGTACATTAAAATTAAATCAAAACAATCAACGTCCCCTCCCCCCAGAGACGTCTTAAGACTCTTTGAGGCCCTGGGCCCAGAGAAATCTTTTGAGCCCTGGGCCCCTATCCAAAAGTAGGACCTACTCTAGATCTTTAAAACTAGTCAGTATATAGCAACGGTTCTTAAACTATGGTCCACGGACACCCGGGGGTACCAGTGCCTGTTTAGGGGGTCCGCGAAGGTCTCTTATTTAATGTTAAGATTTCTATCTTATAATAGACTGAAGGGCCTATTGGGAAAATTGAAAGGTGTGCCATCCTCTCAATAAACTTTTAAATCATTTAGCCATGTGTTGCGAGTCAGGGAGGGGTGTTCAAAATCTTGGGGGGTCTGTAGGGAAGTCTTAAGACTTCTTGAGGCCCTGGGCCCCTAAACAAATGTAGGCCCCACCTATGACAGTATAAAAGCAGTTGTCAAATACTCGTAAAAACGATAACCTGAAACATATAAATATGCATGACTTAGAATTGCCCAAACCCGCTCGACCGACTGCCGCTCTTTGACTGAATAAGTAATGGCAGGGGGGGGGGCAGACTTTTCCTGGGTGCGGGCTACTTTAAATTTTTTCAAGCAGTTGCGGTCCACCCAGTATTGGTGGCGCACGCAAGGGTGGGGAATGGGTCCAAGGGTCCGGACCCTCCTTCATAACCCTTCATTTTTTTCCGATTCAATTATAGTCCCATGTATATAGTATGTAAAATGTAATTAAGTATTTGATATTAGTAATTTTTTTATTTATTAATGTTATTATTTATTCCGTAATTTTTTTTTTTGCTGTTTTTTGTTCCCGACAATCGACAAAATCAAAAAAAAAAATGTTTTGTTGGGTATGATATGGGAATGGTAGACCTTCAACCCTCGACCCCCTTCCCTTTAAAAAATTTTGTATACGCTGCTGCCCAATGTCGTACGTGTGATGAAGTTAGGAAAAGGTTATTATTATAACTTAATAATAAGTACGGAATATGTACTTATATACCTGCAGAACTAAAATAAAAAAAACAACACAGTGTTAAAACAGTGTTTAAAGTAAAATTCAAGATACAAACTTAATAATAATAGCCCCAAATATAATTACATCAAATGATACATTTATTATGAAACAATTCAAAATACATTTAAAAAAATAAAACATCTTTATCTGCCGTTAGTTTTTGTTGTTATAGTCAGTAGAAGGCTCAGTCTGCGTACTGTCAGCCAATCTTGAATTTTCGTTAAAAATTGCTAACTGATAAAATTTTTAGGCGGTCACCCCAAAATATCTTGGTGGTCCACCGGTCGATCGCTATCAACGTAATGCCCACCCCAGAGTAATGGTGTGTGGCGGTAGGCCTATGCCTGTGCATGGATGACGGTCATCGCATGTAGCTAGTAGACATATCGTCCGAAATTCCCAGGTTTTCGGAGAATACAACCGAGAAAAAACATTTGACCGCTGAAATTATCAGAATAATGATCTTATTAAGGTTGAACCGAGAACGAGATGAAGCCCTGGGCCCGAGCCTAGTTAGCCCATGCCTTAGGACGTCCCTGAGTATGTACATTGCACTATTCTCTACTCAGTGCTCATTTATACATTGCACTATTCTCTACTCGGTACTCATTTATACATTGCACTATTCTCTACTCGGTACTCATTTATACATTGCACTATTCTCTACTCGGTACTCATTTATACATTGCACTATTCTCTACTCGGTATTCATTTATACATTGCACTATTCTCTTCTCGGTACTCATTTATACATTGCACTATTCTCTACTCGGTACTCATTTATACATTGCTATTCTCTATTTTTATACATTGCACTATTCTCTACTCGGTACTCATTTATACATTGCACTATTCTCTACTCGGTACTCATTTATACATTGCACTATTCTCTACTCGGTACTCATTTATACATTGCACTATTCTCTACTCGGTACTCATTTATACATTGCACTATTCTCTACTCGGTACTCATTTATACATTGCACTATTCTCTACTCGGTACTCATTTATACATTGCACTATTCTCTACTCGGTATTTATACATTGCACTATTCTCTACTCGGTACTCATTTATACATTGCACTATTCTCTACTCGGTACTCATTTATACATTGCACTATTCTCTACTCGGTACTCATTTATACATTGCACTATTCTCTACTCGGTACTCATTTATACATTGCACTATTCTCTACTCGGTACTCATTTATACATTGCACTATTCTCTACTCGGTAATTTATACATTGCACTATTCTCTACTCGGTACTCATTTATACATTGCACTATTCTCTACTCGGTACTCATTTATACATTGCACTATTCTCTACTAGGTACTCATTTATCAGTAATCGTTATTTTTGATTATTTATATTGTAGAAAAGCTATTTTGTTTTGAGTTTAAAATCATCTTACCAAAATTCTTTCCCCATTTTTTTTTTTAAGAAAATTCAACCCTTTTGTGGCAATAATAAATTTTTAAATTATTATTTTTAATTATTTTTCACTCAATCTCCATACCCCGGAACATCTTTTCTACATAGGTGGATTCCGGTTAAAAATTATTTTTTTCTCTATTTATATAGACGCTATCCACTCTAATATGTATAAATGCGTTTGTGATTTATTGATCTATTGCAAAATTTCTTAGATAGAGAGGTGAGAGAGAGAGAGAGAGATTTATTTTGTTCGTTGAATTTTTTGGATTTAAAAGGGAAAAAATTATCGATAATTCTGAGATATATCTGAGGGTTTTGATTTTTTTTTCTTTTTTTTTTTTCAAATGCGATTTGTAGCGACGTATCTCCAGTTGGATGAAGCATAGATAAATGAGACTGAAAACTCATTTATGTAAGGAGTATTGTATGTAACTGAAATGAATGGAACGAACCCCTGATTGTATATCGCTGCTATAATTTTCAAAATAGATATCTGATGCTGACTAATAATTTTGAAGTGATTCCATATAATTTTTACGCAGGACAAACCGAAACATTTCGGGGCTTCGCCTTAAAAACATATGTTACAAAGGTTGCTGTTTCTTATGCCACCTAATATCAACTGCTTCAGATCCAGGTCCACGAAACTCGTCCTGGCAAGGGGCTAGATCAGTGATTCCCAAAGTGGTCTATATAGACCCCCAGGAGTCTATAACGACCTTCAGGGGTCCACGTTAGCGAAAAAATAACGGGGGTCCATGAGGTGTAAATATGGGTCTATGATAATGGCTCTCATTAAACTAGAGATCGTGACTTTAATTTTAAAAGAAAATTTAATGAAATTCAAAGCATATTTTACCCCTTTAACAGATTTATTTACTAAATTTAATGAGGTTAATTTGCAATTATAAGATGACAGTACAAATTTTTCTTTCCAGAGTAAAGTTGTGGCCGCAGTAGCCAAGTGGTCAAGGCATCGGATCATGGCTAGCGTGTCATGAGTTCGAACCCAGTACCACTGAAGACCCGCTGTGTACAGGAGCGATGCATGGTCGCTCATGTGGTCGATATGTCGATAGCTCAAACGTCCTCTCGTTGTTGTGGTAGTTAAGAAAATGGGGTTCCAGCTCAGTGGGCATCCTCGTCACTTTACCTTGGTTCAAAATTATGAGGTCCGTCGCCATACGCCCTCGTGTAGCTGAACAGTGAGACGTTAATATTCATTCACTTACCCGATGTTCCAAGGGCTTGAGTTAGTGACGTTAATATTCACTCACTCCAGAGTAAAGTTAAAGAAGTATAATAATGGAGGGCCCGAATTTTCTCAATTTGTCACAGACCATCTGTCAGGACGTTTTAACATACATTTAATATTTAAATGCCTTTTATTCAGATTTTGAAACCAGATTTGAGGATGCTTTGACTATGGTAATACCACAGTAGGCAATTAATTCATAAGGTCAAATTGGAAAAGCAAATGTCGTAATAAGTATTAATGAAGATCTTGAAGTTTAGAAATGGATGTCAGCAATTTTGGCTTTAAAAAGGCAAACCTGTTATTTATTTGGAATTATGGAATATCGTGTGGAAGGTTTTTGTGTGTGTGTTGTGTGTGTGTGGCTTTTCCTAATGAGAAGTAGTTTCAGCGTGATTGCCAGTTTCTAAAACAAAGAAGGAAAAAACTGGACACACTAACAGAGGAGATTTAAGGTTAAAACCTAACGCGAGATTGATTCCAAATGTAGAAAATGTGTTATTGTAGCGCCAGATTGAGATCCCTCCCATTAAAATAATTGGTTTGCTGTTTAGTTATTTTATTTAACAGATATTTTATGTATTAAATAACTTTTAATTTAATTAAATTTTAAACACTATACTTCATTACTGTTAGAAATTTAACAAAGAGGCGAACTGAGTAATAAAATCTTCCCCTGTAGACCTCCGCGAACTTTAAAGGGGGAAGGATTTAAATCTGTTGCATTTTCGAAGGAATTCGCAAAAGAGAAGTAAACGCTTTCGGAATGATTTTTCAGGACAGAAACTAACGCTCAGAGGGTTAATTCTTTAAAAGTAGTAATAGTACCAGCTGTCACAAAAAAAAAAGACATTGCAGTTAATAAATTTGCAAAAATGCAATATTAATTAAGCAGGGGTCTACCTCAAACCAAAAAACATGGCTAGGGGTCTACGAGACAAAAAAAGTTTGGGAACCTCTGGGCTAGATGTACGCCGGTCGTTAGCTCTAGCTTGAGCACCAAACAGCTGACAATACTATTTGGCTCGCTTTTCTTATAATTATTAGAAATATGTATGCAAATTTAATTGTGTATTGCCTATTTTTTTAGTTATATCAAATAATATTCACTCAAACGCGACTAAAAACTCACGTAGAGGGACTGAGGCAATTTAAATCTGTCGAGCTCTAAGTCCTCCCTTTGGCGTGGTGTGGTAGTTTGGAGAGAGGGGAATGCCAGTTCAGATGTCGTCCTCGTCACTTGATCTAGGCTTAAATTTATGAAATCCGTCACCAATGTCCATCTTGTTTCTTTATAGGGCGATGTTTTAAAAACTCTCACTCTTAATTTGATTAATAGGTATCGTACGAAGACCAATGGCTGAGTGGTAATGTATCGTACTTCCACGCCACAGGTTCGGGGTTCAAATCCCGGGCTGGGCAAGCTCGACTCGCCCTTTTCATCTCTTCAGTGGGTCAATAATTGATTATCAATCTTGCTTGGGAGCTAAACACTGGGGTTTCACGTCAGACTTATCACCTGACCGGAACATCTGCACATGCATCTTAGCACCCAAGGTCACGAAAACTGAGAAAGGCACAGTAGGCCTTGGCTGTCGTGAGCTGTTGCGCCACTGACTTTAGCTTAGGTGTCGTACATAGTGGAAATACTGTAAAATGTTATCGAATTTTCCAAAAAATTGTTTTTTATTAAATTTTCCGATTTGATCTTTGTTTGGAATTTTTTGAAGATTCTATCATGGAACTTAGTCAAGGAAAAATGCAACTGACATTATGACGTTATTTGTGAAGAAATACAAAACTCTGTAAATTAGGTTTTCTCTTCCAAATTTATTCAAAGTACAGCATTTTAACTTCTTAACGTTTTTTAAGCCACTTTGAAACATTTATTTACAACATAAAAAAATAATAATAAATATGAATTTTATTAAAAATTTTCCTCTTACTGAGGGGGGGAGGATGCATTGTTCTCTTTATTCATCGAAGAACGAACAATTAACGACTATCGTTCGTAGTTAATTCATTAATCAACTCTTATTCAAGTCACCCTTCAAAAGTGTGTTAGAAGCCATGGTCGTAAATTCGTGATTGAGGATCCTTTAGGTCACTGAAGATCCGCAGTATAGAAGGTCAGTACGTTTCTTGAAAAGATTGTATGAGGATTAGGCGAGAGAAAGGGGGTGGAAATGTCATTCCCCCTTACTGATAAGGGGTCTGGGTCAGAAGGATTGCAAGGAGTGAAAGGTCCTTCCCCTTCTTCTGACAGATAAAGGTTTTGGGGCTCTGTGCTGTTAAGATAACGATCGTGAAAATGCATGTTTTTAGCGATAACGAGTTATATCTATATATATAAATGGATGTTTGTATATATGAAATCGCTTCACACACACTCCAACACCTTTCAACTGATCACTATGTGACGGATTTATACGGTTCTTTCTATTTATCTCTGGGGAATTCTTTTTGGGGAAAAATTTTTATCAAGCAATTTTCTCCGAAGACAGAAAGCGTGATTATGCAAATTAAGCTTGATATATATATTATGTATTCTCGAGTTTGAGAGTTAGTGAAGTGAGAATAGTTTAGAAGTGAAATGTGGATAGATGAGAAGTGTGGTAAATCGGCAATGAAACGTATACGTAAACAGTGTAGGAAGCTAGAAGTCGCAATTTTAAGAAAGTGCTTAGTTCAATTGTTGGAGCAGTGTTAAAGTAAACGCAAGGATTAGAAGACCGCTAGTGTTCAGGTATTGTGATCCTTAATCACGTTCATGTTAAAGAGTTAAATTATTAGTGAGGTAATTAATTAAACAAGCTGTGTATAAAGTTATTTTAAAGATAAATCTGCATGATTGTATATATTCTTCTCTCACATCTCGCCTCACCCTCTGCTCTGACTCATCAAATTATCTTATTTAGAGTGCTATTTGTGTCTGAGTTGAATATAGTGATAAATATAAATAATTGAAGTTTATCATGTCGTCTGATCATTTAGTTCCCCCCCCCCACACACACCTCTAGCCGGGTCACAGGGAAGAAGGGATGTGAATTCTTTATAACTATGAAAATTGGCCTGTATATGTATTTTTTCACGGAGAAAGTTTTTGTGTTATACTCTTTGTTACAGCTCTCCAACAGTTAGCGCTACAGCCAAGCAACTTCTGTACCGTTCAATCAATTGCCAAGTTGCCAACAGGGTCGCCAAAAACGTAGCCAACTTGGCTATATCACCAACATTTTGCTATGTATCCATTGAACCGCCATTATAGTGTAAGGAACGGTGGCGTTGCTTGCGAATATTATAATTTTAACATAAAGTAAATACAACAGAAAGTAATATTAACGTATTACACATCCAGATATAAATTATTTTCACTATTTTAAGTGTTCATTACTCAAAATTTGTAAAAAAAAGTATCAACTTTTGCTGAGCAGAGATCAGCTTAGGAAGGTGTTTTCAAAAATCGACCCACAAGAGAGTTACGAGGCGTTATAAATAAATAAAAAAATCTTTTTTATCAGCTATTAGATCTACAGACTTAAAATTTAACAAATATATTTTTGTTTTTTGTTTAGCTAAGATATGCAAAAAGGTTCTTTTTTTTTTGTTACATTTGCAGTTTACGTAAAATTAACTCAATAAAAACTTATTTATCCTTCAATCTGTATTGTTTAGTTTTTCAATTCACCCGTGCGACGAACGGGTATATCAGCTAGTTTATATATATTGTTCAAATTTTCAATTGTTAATAAAATATTTTCTATTCATCCACACATCAAGTTCTAATACATTGATTTTGCATGTATTCTTTCTTTTTTTTTAATGATTTACTTCTGAGATAACTTTAAAAATTATTATACATATGTAAAGTAAAAGTTCTGAACAGTCAGAAGAAGGGGGAGGGGGCTTTTCTCCTCTCGCAGTCCTGGTTCAGACCCCTTATCGGTAAGGGGGGTAGGTGAAATCTACTTTTCCCTTTCCCTCGCCTAATCCTCAATCCTCTTTTTTCAGAAGGCAAAATTTAACGACTAAGGTTGATGCGCAGTTAAATTTGGCGAGGCTCGAGATATTCACATTGATGTGGTGTGGAAGTTTTGGAACGTGGTATAATCGCCTTGACGTTATCCTCATCACTTGACCTTGGTTCAAAATGGAAATGATAATGCGACATTAATAAACAATAATATACTATCACCTACCAAAAGATTTCAAACCCTGTTCGACAATGAATTAGAAACGAAAATGTAATACCTCTCACACATAAATGCATACTGTTGTGAAAACACACAAGTACAGCAAATAAATTAATTTTGTATGTTCCAAAAGTTTTTAATTTTTCCTTTAGAAGTTTTGTATTAGTAGAATAAGTCAGGAAATCTCACACATTATTTATTGTAAAATTAAAAGAAGAAATATGTAAAAATGAATAAGTAAAAAGATTTTCTTGTATATTTAAGAAAATTCTATCGTCGTTTTCATTTCCTTTATTTTTTATTAATTGGGTGATAATTATTCATTAACTGAATAGAGTAATATTTATTGAATTAATTTTTTATTAAGCACGGGTTCTGCCTAATCCACTAACAGATTTTTAATTCTTAGCAAAAGATAACGCCTCATCCTTTTTTTTTTCAAGGTTCTTTAAAATTACAGTAGAACGTCGTTTATCCGAATCAATTGAGACCGGACACCGTTCGGATACGCGATTCTTCGGATAACCGAAAACCGAATGCGATCCATGCAGTGTATGATACTGGAATACACAAATATTGAAAATCATCATATGCGGGAAACGTGTATGAAGAGAAAGCAAAATAGGTGCAAAATGTCGCAATTTTACCTTGAATGTGGAAAAAAATCACTTATTTTTCGCTGTACCATTGCACACCTTCATTTTTTCAATGCAAGGTCTCTGATTCTCTTCAGCAGCAGTAGTTGAGTAGGACAGCACTCTGATTGTTGTTCACACCACTCCATAGCTGTCTCTAACAAAGAAACGTGTCAGCATATAATGGACCCTTGCTACTTTTATTGTTGTTGTTGTCCTCGTCTTCATCCGTTTCATCGTGGACAGGGTCGGATTCTTCTTGCACGGAAGTCACAATCTCGTCATCATTTAGCATTTCAAACCCACAGTCTTCTTCATCGCGTACCATCAAAGTTTCTACATCAACAAAAAGCACTTCGAAACAAACTGACCTAATATTCCGCACAGATGTTTTCCAAATCACACAGCTGAAATTCCACAAATATCCCTTGCCTTGGGTTTTCCCGTCACTTTTGGCGTCACAGAAAAAAAATTTTGAGCATTGAACTGTTCGAAAACGGATCAGGACTTTGGTTCAGATATTTAACGCTCCGGATAATCAACGTTCGAATAAATGACGTTTCACTGTATAAACTCCTCCTATAAAAGTAATCTGCGTACGTCACTGACATTGGCGGTTTCTAGGGTTGGGTTCAAAGATTTGAACTCCTTCCCTAGACCAACAGATTTTTAATTTTATGCCTTCAACGCTTTTGCCTTTTTTAAAAAAAATTATAAATCCCACTCATAAAAATAGTTTGTGCACGCCACTGACAGCGGCTTTTTCCAAGGGTTAAGTATGATGATTCGAACTCCCCTTCCATAGTCCAGCAGATTTTTAATTTTTAGCAATAAAGTTACGTTTTGGAGGTCTTATCTACGTTTTCTTTCAAAATACAACCCCACCCGCGAAAGTGATCTGCGCACGCACTTGGCCACTTATCACTAAATGCAGACCCAAATACACTCATGTCCATAAATTAAGGATAATTCAGAATCACACAGAAATTGAACTCTAAAATAAAAATTTCACCTGTAGAATTAGCACACACATCTTGAAGAAGAATATGCAAATTACAGGAAACCACCAGATGACGCGGATAGTACGTCACAATGACGAGAGTGCAAGAGAAGGGTATATAAGGAATGGTGGCAAAGAAGTAAAATTGTTCACAAGCGCTTTAAAAGCCTTTTAGTGCAATAACCGCATAGTTATGGCACAAAGGAAGCATTTGGATGATTTTTTACGTGGTAGAATTATCGGACGACTCTAATGTGGACGTACCCAGCTGGAAGTATTGGAGGAACTTGGAATCGCCCAGAGTGTCATCTCCAGGCTTTGGCAACGATTCCAAGATGATGGTAATGTGAGTAGATGTTACAGAACAGGTCGCCTCCGAGTTACAACGCCGAATGAGGACCGGTATTTGGCAGTTACTGCCAAAAGAAACAGACGGAGCACAGCATCAGACCTATCTCGTCAGCTCTCTTCAGCTACCGGTACGACAGTTTCAAGGCAGACCGTGTACAGACGAACATTGGTCTATATGCTCGTAGGGCCTGTCAGATGTGCTCCCCTTACCGCAACTCACTGTCGCCTGCGATTAACCTGGAGTAGAGAGCATGCATTGTGGACACCGCAACAGTGGTCTTGTGTGATGTTTTCCGACGAGCCCAGGTTTAGTTTGCAGTCTGATTCTCGACGGACTTTCATATGGAGAGCGCCAGGTACCTGTTACCACCAAGAGAACACCATTGAACGACACCGTTACGGTGGTGCAGGATGGCTCGTTTGGGGAGGAATTATTCTTGGTTCCAGAACTGACCTGCATGTTCAGAGTGTAACGTTGACAGGCCACATCTATCGGGATGTCATTCTGGAACAACATGTACGTTTGTTTCGGGGCGCCATGGGTGCTGAATTTCTGTTTATGGATGACAACTCCCGTCCTCATCGTGCAAACATTGTAGATGAATGTCTTCAATCGGAAGATATCACCCGTATAGATTGGCCAACATACTCACCGGACTTGAATCCAATAGAGCATGTGTGGGATAAGCTTGGACGACGAATTGCAGTCCGTCAACCCCCTCCCACCTGTCTACCGGAACTTCGGAGGGCATTGCTTGATGAGTGGTGTAATATTCCCCAAGATCAGATTGATAATTTGATACTCAGCATGCGTAGGCGTTGTAAGGCCTGTATTGCATCGTCCGGGAGACATACTCCGTATTAACCATCATACTAACCATGTTATACTTTTTTTTGTAAACAGGTTCTTTTTTGAAATTTGCTCCAGGGTGTAAAAATTGCAATTTTTATTAATTATGTCAAACATATAGCATCTTTTTTGCTCTTTACCTTTTGTTTAATAAATAGACTTTACAAATAAGTCAAATTTGTTTTGCTTCTGTCTCTTTCTTTGCCTGAACTTCATTATCCTTAATTTATGGACATGAGTGTAGTTCAATACTGAGTGAGTGAGAGAATATTAACGTCCCACTGTTCAGCTACACGAGGGCTTTTGGCAACGGACCGCGTAATTTTGAACCATGGTCAAGTGACGTGGATGACACCTGAGCTGGCACCCCCCTCTCCTAACTACCAAAGCATACCAGCGGGAGGACGTTTGAGCTCTCGACAGATTTAACGTGCATCGCTCCCCTACACGGCGGGTCTTCAGTGGTACTGGGATCGAACTCATGACAGGCTAGCCACGATCCGATGCCTAGACCACTTGGCTACCGCGGCCACCTAGTTCAATACTGAGGGACGCTTAAGACATGGGCCCGGGCCCAGGGTATCGGCCTCGTCTCGTTCTAGACTGCCTTAATAAGCTCATGATCTGGATAATTTAATGGTCAAATATTATTCCCGTACATATTCTCCGAAAAACAGGAAATTTCAAACTGCTTGTCAAAAGGCAGAAGTGTTCAGACTGTATTATCATGTGATGACCATTGTCCATGTCTAGGGCCTCGGCCTAATACCTTAAACAATCATTCAACTTACTCATTTAGTCGAAAATGTGACTATCGGTCGAGCCGTTTTGTGACTAATTTTTTGAGATTGGGGGTCGTGCACATTTATTTGTTTCAGTTGACAATGCATGCTGTATACTGTCTACTTTTAAAGGTCTCAGGTAGGGCCTACTTTTTTATAGGGGCCCAGGGCCTAAAAGAGTCTTAAGACGTCCCTGTCAATACCCATTTGATTATACCAGTAGTCTCCAAACTTTATAAACTAGCGGAACCCTTAGAACTATAAGGTGTTTTCGGGGAACCCCCATTCCACATACGCATACTTATAAGAAACACATTTTAAAATAACATTTAAAGTAGACAAACATGTTATAGGTAATTTGCGTGAAGACCATTTTCAAAAAGTCTTGTATCTCTGTACTGAAAAATTTTATTGTAAATTTTTAATTTAATTTTTCTCGTTAATAGTACTAATTTGTGTTCCAAGTGCCACCTTCCCATGTCAAAATGGGATACGTGCTTGCATTTTCTTATACAAACTGTTGAAGTCTAGGTCTACTGAAATAATCTGCAATCACATATCATATTTAGTGCTTTATTTCTTTTTTGAATTTTGTTTTTGTTGCCCACGCATACAGTGGACTCTCGATAATTCAAACCTTCGATAATACGAACCTCTCGATAATTCGAAGTATATGTTCAGTCCACAGTGGCGCACACAAGGGGAGTTCCTGGGGGTCCGGACAACCCCCAAAGATTTTGAGTTTTTTTCGATTGATGATAATCTTATTTATATATAACGTAAAATTTAATTAAGTACTTGTACAATTTATTTTATTAATTAATGCCAATTATTAATTCTATAATTTATTTTTTACTGTCTATTGTTAACAAAATCGGAAGATTCAATTGGTGTTGTCTTAAGGTATGGTACGAGCTGGAAGATTTTCGACCATGGACTTCCCCTTTGGAAAAAGTTTTGTGTACGCTACTGGCTCAGTCCCTAGAAAAACTCTTGATATTTCGAACTAAACTCTGTGGCTGGCCAGACTACAACACGCTATCATTCGAAGTTATCATATAAAACTCTGGACAATTCGAACCCTCACTATCATGTGATGTCCTGTAATAAACAGATTGGAGCTTACAAGTTGCGTTGAGTTGTCTCTGTGTGTCTCCCCTGTAACATAGCTCTTTTGATAACTATCTGTCTGCTACCCTTTCTTTGTGTTTTCCGGTTCCTCAGGTGAAAAGACACTTTTATTGTTTTCATTCCTTTAAGTGGACAATAGACCAACTGTACCTGTTTTCTTTTGCGTGGCAGGAGCGGACACATAACATTTCGTGACAGGAGCAGACACTTCAAAATTCATCGTGGTTTGAGCGGACACATCCCCCCCCCCATCTTAGAACAGATTCGATTATCGAATTACATGGATAAATACACTTTTTCCAGTAAAATTAAATTACTTGTATAAATTCTTAGGATGTTATAGTGCGAATACATTTTAAACATAGCGAAATGTAATAGAAATAAAAACTTTACCTGTTCTAATATTTATTTGACTCTAAAATACAGTTTTCTATAATTTTTAAATATTTCTCTGAAAGTTTTTATTTCTATTACATTTCGCTATGTTTAAAATGTATTCGCACACTAAAGATGTTAAATGTATTAACATCTTAAGAATTTATACAAGTAATTAAATTTAACTGGAAAAAGTGTATTTATCCTTGTAATTCGGTAATCGAATCTGTTTTAAGATGGGGGGAGGGAATGTGTCCGCTCAGCCCACGAAATGTTATGTGTCCGCTCCTGCCACGCCACCCTGTTTTCAGCCGTCCACATCTTTCGTTTTACACGTGACCTTGCTACATGTGTTCAGAAGGGATGGTCCGCTATTGTGAAGAAGAGATGCGTAGGATAGTGTATGGACGTATTGAATGTGTTCTTTTAATACAGAATTTTAACTTCTGTAAAATATTTATACTTTATAATATGTACTTCTTAAAAATACTTTAAAATAATTTTATACATATGTACACTTTTTGATTTATTACATAGTTTCAAATTTAAATGTGTTAAAAAAATTTCCTTCCTGTATTTTGGGAATTTTTTTCTACCCACTTGATATTTCAAAGTTTTTCATTGGTCCCTCCCTTCAACTTTGAATTATCGAGAATCGACTGTATGTTGAAAAATGTTTTTCATTTAAAATGCATAGCTCTGAATGACATTAAAATGTTTAAGTTGTGAATCAAAGCCTGTGTATTTCGCATGAATTTACAACCAAAAATTTAAGAGCTGTTCTCGCGTAAATTTAAATTTTAATGTCGAATCTGTAGATCTATCGAAAAGTTGTTCCTCCTCCTTCATTATAATTATTATTTCCGCAAACGGAAAAAGGGAACATTTTCCATTAGATTAATTTTCATTTAGTTCTACAAAAATATTGAACTAACGAGTACAAAATTATTTCGGTGAACCCGGAATAGCAAACAATCAGTGTCGAATTACTCATTAGGCGGAGTAGGTGATTCCCTAAGGGCCTCATGCTTTTTAATGGCCCCCCAAAATCGAGAAAACCAAATATTTAGCTATTTTTTATTGCAAGGGTTAGTTTTTTATTACAGATTCTAATAAATAATTATTGTTTAGTTATATTTTTTTAAATTTGCTGATAATTTGTTATTTAGTTTGTGCAATGAAATATATTCCTAAAATGTTGAGTAATAAATTATTAGGCTACAGGGCCCCGAGAATTCGACTGCCTAGGGATCTCCATGTCGTTTAATCCGACTCTGTAAACAATAGAATATTCAGTCTAATAAATAGTACATTTAAGGAAAAAATGCATTATTATTCTTTTATAATAAAAGTTAAAAAAGTATCACAACTAAAGTTTTTATAAATAAAGAAGATTTTTCAGTTTTAATGACAGGGATGAGTTTTCGGTACTTGTGGTCACACAAACTTCATAGAGAATGAGAATTTTCAAATTTTATTGATTCCTGGAACCCCAGGGTTCCGTGGTACACAGTTGACCACTGAATTATAGTTGTCCCTCTTGTCAATCTAAAAAGAAATGAACTTGTTCCCCCACCCCTTCTTCAAGGTCACCTCAAAGGAGGGTTCTGTCTGTCAGAGGATAGTTCGTTCTCTTTACTACAAAGCGAATGGACGTATCCAACAATCTTTGCTTTTGACATCTAGTCCTGTTGTAGTCAAGTTGTCCAGTCTAGTCACTGAAGTGGTAGCATATAGTTCTCTGAGTTACAGCAGCTTAGTATGGATTGCTCGATCTATGAATCCTCTTTTAGTAAGTTTTTAACATTTTTATCTGCTTTTTGAAAAATTTGTTCTATTTTTTAAGTTCTTTTGCAATGTAGACTTATTCTAAAATTGTATTTGTCAAACGTCAAAGAAGAATACACACTCTTCTTCAAATATAGAAATATTTTCGATTGCAATAATTGTCTTTTATTATAGGTGTATGAAGTGAAATATGTTTTTACGTATTATCTATTTCAATTTGTATCAATCCCAATTTTTTTTTCTGAATAAAATAAATTCTAAATTTTATCTCTTGCTTTATAAAGCTAAATAAATTTTCAAATGTATGTATATATTAAAAAAAATTATGTAATTTATAATCTTTGAGAATTTTTAAAAATTTATTTTAAGATTGTATTTATCAAATATTAAGGCTGTTTTCGGCTAATGTTAAAGAAAAGGACCAAAATTCGGAATATTTTTTCAGGTATAAAAGTACTTAAACATTTATATTATATTCTGTAGAGAATCTCACTAATTTTATCATACTACTAATTTTTATCCGAGTTGGCACATTTTTTCTTTTACAAAATGTGTTTCGCATTTTTTTTTCTTCTACACCATAATGCTGAATAAGCTATCCCTTTACATGTTAAAAGAAAAAACTAATTATTTATGAAACATTTTGAAATTTTAAAAACACTATATTATAAGCAAATGCATAAGTTATAGAATGCCCCAAATTTTTATAAAATTTGAGGCATTTCTTCTGTTAGAAAATATGTTCCCTGTTAAGTTCACGTTCTTGTGTATATGGCGAAAACAGCCTTAAAAAATACCCAATCTTTTCGAATTTTCGATCGTGTAGTAACCACTATTTCAATCTGAATTCATCTCAATTTTTTCCTAAATGAAATGAATTCTAAATTTATCTTCCTACTTTGTATAACTAAAAGGATTTTTAACTGTACGTATTAAAAAAATTATGTATAGTTATATAAAATTATTTACATTATATAATTTAAGAACATGGATAACGCGTTCTGTGTATGCGAGTTTCTCTAAATGTTATATTTTTTTCTGGGAATGTTTCTTATCTTGACACTACTTTTTGAAATTATCGATAATCAGGCCTATCTTTGTTCAGTTTTGACAATAATGATAAAGATACTGTAACTTTCATTGATTCCTAAGCTCATATGTGTTAGGGCAGTAATAGGCAAATTACGACCCATTGGGCCGCTAGAAGTTTTATTTGACACGCCGTGGATTTTAAATAAGTAGTATAATTAATATCACAGTTTTAATGTTAAAAAAAATCATTTGAGAACATGTTTATTTTTTGCAAATGCAAAAATTTCTATAGAAATTTGATTATTTTTTTACAAATACAAAATACCAGTTGTAATAATTGATATAGATCTTAAATTCATTAATTTGTATTACATTTTAAAAAGAAGTAATTACATAATTATTTACGAAAAGAGAATAATTTTCAAAGAATGATGTATTTAAAGGTGTATTTAACCATTTTTTTATTAGCAAAATTAGGAATATTTCAAAAAAAAAAAGCATAATACCGAAGATAATATATTGCCACATATTTATTAGAATTATCAAATTTTTCACCAATTTATTGTTTTCTTGTGATATTGAAGAAACAGATCTGCAGCTTTAATATTTTAAAATAAGTTTTTGCTTTTAATAAACTTCAAATTGAAAAAAAAACACTTTCCTCTTTTTTTATAGTAAAAAAATGTATATCTTATTTTGTATAAAAGGATAACTGGCATCAGAAAATATGCATTTTGGTTTCAATTCGTCCCCCCCCCTTGTTCATTTATTTTATAAAATTATCTTTCTATAATAATGATAATTTTGATTTAGCTTTTTAATAATGCACATTGAAATTTACTTTTTAAAATTATGATTACTTTGTGAGATACACATTGTGCGATTTTCCACATTAATAAAATATAACTTTAGTTTTAATTTTTTGTAATGGCATACCGTGTGTTTTTTAATTTCTATTCTGTGAAGAAAAAACAATGTTTAAAGTATAAATCTGAATGGATTTTATCAATTGAATTGTATTTTAAAATTATTTTTCAATTAATATATCAAATGTATATATTTTTAATGAAACTAGATGCCAAGTTTTTTGAGGAATAAGGTTCGTCTCTGATTTCCTGTATTTCGTGCAGCATCTATTTGTCATGTCGTACTTACTTGACTTTTGACTTGAGTCAAAATTTATTATCAAAAATTTTACTATAAGTTATTCTGGGATCTGAAAATGCATCTTATGATTTCAAAGAAAAAATTATTCTCTGCTATTTCTACCATAAATAAAAGAATATATTTTACAATATCTAAGATACTCTTAAAAATATTTATATTTCGAAAACATGTATAAATATGTAAGGGAAAAACGAAATTACAACAGAGAAAATTTGACTGAAAAGAGTTGAGTTTATATATTTCCAATAGATAGCGCCTTTCGCGGAAGATGATTTTTGGGAAGTGAAAGGGGAGATTCGAGGTCAAAAGGGTAGACATACTAACAGGTGACTTGCCCCCTCCCCCCTAAAACTTGTGAAAATTTCAGGGAAGGGAACATTGGAATTCTTTTCTTTTGTTATATCTACCATATGTGGTGCACTTGTTTTACGGAACGTGATTTACTACTACAGGAATCTGGAGTTTCAACTATAAATTGTGGTGGCGGTGTCCTACCTCGGACCCTGCTCACTTAGCCCAGCGCGTCTCTAAGTGTGGGAGGAAACATATCATCACCAACAAACGCCATAATAACAAATATATTTATTCAAGACTGACAAACACTTAAACAATCACAAGTTTACCTATAAGAAGAAACCTAGGAGTGATTCCCTAAAACGTTGATTAATCCTAATACTCAATTCAAAGTAATCCCGACTACCAGAATGGACAAGGAGAACTATCACTAACTGACCTCAGACCGGTACTGAATATATTATCATGGATCTTCAATATAACAATTTACACCTTTTAATTTATACCCTTTAAACGTGCGCTAAGTTCATGAAGTAATTCTCCGGTGTTACGTCACAGCTTGGCAGCTCCTTCTCTCTTACATTTACAAAACCTATATATATATATAGACTTTATATAGTCGAACTAATTAACACATAACTATCTCGTGTTTTTCCTGAAAAGGCTGTGAAATAGTATAAATGCTAGCCCCAAAGTTTCCCAAGAGGATTAGTTCGGAAATCTCGCGAATAGCCCCGTCACAGAATGTTCAATTCCCGATTTCACCGTATGCATAAGAACGGAACTTACCATGAAGCACATTTTCGTACAGCAAAAATTCTTTAATTTTTATAAAAATTTGTGACATTGTAACTCATGTGTTTGTTTATAATGTAGTGTTTTAAAAATTTCAAAATATTTCATAAATAATTAGTTGTTCCTTTTAACATGCGAAGGGATATCTCATTTAGCGTTACGGTATAGCGGAAAAAATGCGAAACACATTTTATGAAAGAAAAAATGCGTTAACTCAGATAAAAATGTGTAGTATGATAAAATAATTGATATTCTATAGAATACCGAAGCTAGAATATAATATTAATGTTTAAGTTCTTTATATCTGAAGAAATATTCCGAATTTGGGTCCTATTCTTTAACATTAGCAGAAGACAGCTTTAACTTTTGTAAATTGATAACAAACAATAGGAACTTAACATGGTTGTTCTTTTATTTAAAAGAAAAAAAAATCTTTCAGAATTTAAACAGGAATTTGAATAATAGGATATTATAATTTCCAAAATATTAATTACTTTTCACTTAAAGAAAATGAGAAAAAAAAGTATTGACGTAGAGTTGTTTAAATAAAAATCATTTGGATAATAATTTTTAAAATATGTTTATTCTCTTTTAAAAAGATTAAATTTGAATAAATTGTATGAATACGTCAATAATAAAATGTGAAATAAAACTTGAGATACCCCCCCCCCCAAAAAAACTTTCCCCCTCTTTGATAATATTCTATTCCAAAAGCATTATTTTGCTTTTTAAAATATTCCTGATCTTACAGATTTTATTTTATAACTTTTGAGCCAAGTGAGTAAAATTGTTCAATGCCGACAATTCCAAAAAAGAAAAAAAAAAAAAGAAAGCAAGCAAAAGGAGAGAAAAGAAAAAAAAAGAATGTAATGACAATGAAAAAAATTATGTATGTTTTTATGCTAAATATGTTGAGTTTAATGCATAAATTTTTATTTATTTATTTTCACCCCCCCCCCCTACCTAAAAGTCTTATCTTCATTTCTTATGATTATATTTTAACTGTAATATTTCAAAATGGGCAAAAAATATATTTTTTGCCCATTTTGAAATATCACAGTTAAAATATTCATTATTAGTTACTGAAAGTAGATTAACATTTTTGCAGCTGACATTAATAAAAACTGGAAAAAAAAGCAACTAGATTTTCTCTTTAACTTTTTTAAGCTTCAATATAGCAGTTTTCAATTTAATATGTTTGTAAACTGAAAAAAAAAATTTAAAAAAAGAACTAGATTTTATTAAATTTGCTCAACTAATTTCTTCCACATAAGTTATTTTTAAAAAATGTTTTAGTGAAACCAAATTTTTATTTTTAATGAACACAAATGATAACAATTAGTGTAGTGGGATTTACATACATGTAGCTTATGCTTAATTTAAGTGAAAAAATTGACTACGTTTTAAGCTTATACTAACAAGCTCAGGTGTCTTCCGAATGTTCACTAGAGTGTGGTTCAAAATTATAATTGTGTAATACAGTTCACTTTGTTTCTGTTTATACAAATATTTTTAACTATAGAATAATTTAATTGTTAACATCGATTTAAAAAAATATTTAATGTACAATTCATGTACGCTAATTCGGTGTTTTATTACTAATGATAAAACATCGATTTTTTTCGTCTAATATCGTATAATTTCCAAAAGTGATATTAGTTAAATAGTATCACTTGTGATTTGATGTAAAAATAATTAATTTTAAGTCATTGTGTTGTGATCAATCATTGAGATCAAGTAATATCACAGAAATATTTTTCACCAGAAAAACTTAACCGCGAAAAATACCTTATTTATCCAATAGCATGACCAAACAAATGAACCAAATTACCAGAATCAAATGATTTTTTTTATACAGAAGCTGTTTGAATTATTTAGAGGCCCATTTAATTGAAAAAAAATCAATAAAGAAATTTTTGTTCAAGTATTATTGAAAAATAGTATAAAGTTCTTTAAAGACTTTTGGCATTGCATTTTTTTGTTATACTTATTTAAATAATATGAAAAATTACTTATAGTTATTACTGTTGGTTTCTAAATATAAACCGAGAGAGTGTTTTTTTTCCCTTAAAAAACTGACCCAAAATTTGATAGCCGTATATAAACCACATTGAAAAAAAATTTCTGTAATTTACCTGTTGCCAAGCTGGTAAAATGGCTGGGATACTTTCCAGTAAAATTGTTGTAAAGTAAGATACCAGTGAAACTTGTTTGGAAAATGAGTGAGAAGAGAAATTCATACACGGTATGACGAATGTTTCATGCCTTGGACGAAAAATTCCCTGGATAATAAACATATGCATCAATAAGTGAATATAAATTTTCAGAACCATAAGGAAACTCATATTCTGAAACTAACTTTGGAGGTTTTGCATAACTTTTCTCCCCTTTCAGGAATTGTAAATTAAAAAACAGTTTCTCTCTCAATAACCATCGGAATTCTTAGAATATAGCGTATATAATTTTGTATGAAAAATTTAATTTTTTAACTACACAGCCATAGTTATATTTTATTACGGGAGTCATTATCAATAATATTAAAGTAATACTATTTTCCAGTAAAATTCGTTATATTTAACTTCCAATATAATTAATTATTAAATTCTTTAAATACAGGATCTACCACAGTAAGAGACATACTTGAATGATCATATTTCTCACGATGGGGGGGGGGCTGCCTTTTGTAAATATACTCAGGTGTTTCGACCCCCGAGGTGCTCTGTCTTTCTTTCCCAGTACAGATTTCTGACCTTTCCCCTTATCAGTCAATATATTTATCTTTATCTTTCTTCCACCGACTTCCTTTCAAGATACTACCTTGAGGGGAAGTGAAGCGAATTACGGCCCCTATGTGACCAAAGGATTTGCTATTTTGTTGGCTGGTTTATTGCATGACAAACAGGAATAACACACATTTGGAATTCTCATAAGCGAAGTTATCTATTTTTTTTTCACCATCCTCCTTCCCTCTCAAGATACTACCTTGAGGGAAAGTAACGGGAATTATGAATTTTACCATACTCCTTCCTTATTAACATTTCCTTTTCGTTTTACAATTTACAGAATTTAGTAAAAATATATTTACATGCTTTTTTGGTAAATTATGGAGATTTGGTGTAGCTTGGCGAATCAGGGTTCTTTTCCCCTTCAGCCCCAACCGACCTTCTTCCATTCTACATCCATAAACAATTAATATATAAAAAAAAAAGGTTAAGTCAATTCCTACTTTGAATGGATGAATAGAAAGTATTTTATTAACGATTGAAAATTTGACGATATATGTAAATAAATAAATAAATATATACATAGGGATAGAGTGAACTAATAGTAGGAATTAAAAAAAGAGTATGATTTGTCTGCATTGTTGTAACAATGCACACGCGGTTTGGCTAGTTTGGCTGAAAAACCGGTTTTCGAAGCCACCTTTTGTCATTGTTTTAACAGTTACAGTGTTACAACAATGAAGACGAATCTAAGTTGGCTTCGAAAACCGGTATTTAATTTAATTTAATTAATTAACCGGTAGTTAATGAATAATATTTGAAAAAACTGTATTAACATCAAGTGTCATCCACTACAAGTTAAAAAAATATTGGAACTTGATTGGATGAATAGAATGTATTTTATTAACGATTGAAAATTTGAACAAGATAAATATATATAGAGAGATGAGCTAATAATAGGAATTGAATAATCGAATTAAGCTTCAAGTCCTCGCGTTGGTGTGGTAGGAAGTATGGAGGGTGGGGTATCATCCTCGTCACTTGACCATGGTTCAAAATTACTGGATACATCAGCAATAGTTCTCGTGTTGCCTTTGGGTGTGGCGTCAATAAAGAGCCAATCAAAAAATCATTTTACGTCTAGAAAACCGATATTATTTCTGATAGTTTATTGATACTTATGCATTATACCAGTGATACTCAACCTGCGGGCCACATGTGGCCCAATGGCCTTTTCTGAGTGGCCCGGTAATGGCCCATTGCACTAAGAAATTCAATTATTTTAAAACAATACACAACCCATCAATCAAGCAATCAAATCTATCAATTTGCTTTTTTGATAGCAGAAAGTAAACAAGAGACTTGGTCATGGATGAAAAAAATCGAAACTATCCCATAATTTAGTAAAAATGCATAAAAGTACACATTTTTGTGTGTGTGTCTGATAGAAACTTTAATATAGTATTAATATAAAAGCCGAAAATAAGTTTTAATATTTCGATCAATTTTGCTTTGGTCTTTGAGTGTTCTCCCCCCCCCCCCCTTCATCCTCATGTTGCGGCCTTCGTGAAATACCTTTCAAATGAATGTGGGGGTGGGGAAAAATGTTGAGTACCCCTGCATTATGCCGTTGATAAATTTCATCAAATCAAAAGACGTCGCAAAATGACGTCATATGCAGCTAGTAGTTAAAGACTTTTCCACCATTATTCCAAGATAAGACTAATAACGATAGCAATATTTGGCAACATTTTTTGAATTGGCGACGTTTTTTCATTTGACGAAATTGGCCGACGGTAAAATTCGTAAGCACCCAGTTACTTATACTGTTGTTTATAAATTAACAAGTATTTTGATACAGCTTGGCCAAATATGGCATTGAAATCAATCAACCCCTATGCAGCTCAGGACGTTGCTAATTGTTGTTAATTATCCCATTCGATCGACTCTAACATCAGATTAAGGTCCACGAAATTCATCAATTTATAATGTAAATTTATGAAACTAAATAACTATATTTTAATTATCTTATGTTTAGATCTATATTATATTCAGATTTACATTAGTAATTGCTGTCTTTTCGTATTATATTTTAATTTAATGTTCGAGATACCTTTCAAAATATTGTTTTCTCCTTTCTTGGTTTCATTTATAGATACATATCGTGACGGTGGGTTTCGCCATTCCTCCAATGGTATTTTTTTCCCGTTGAAATTAAACATTTATGATTGTGATTCTTTGTATGGCTATCATGATAGTAAACGAGAATTTGAAGCTAAATAACAAAACATTGACTGAAATGATTTATCCATGAAGTTAAAAGTAATATCATTGTATATACAGTCAGACTTCTATTTAACGAAATTGCTAAATCCCCCCAAAAAGTTCTTTAAGTGGAAAATTCGTAAAATGGAGATTCATCTTTTCATGTACTTTAGAAACTTTTTTTTTTCCTATTGGGGCTGCGCTTTGGTATTTTAAACCTTTGCGGACCTAGTACATTCCCCAGGAGATGGTATCACTTTTTAGCGCTGCACCACATAGGCGATACCAATTACAGCACGAAATTTTGTCGCCCAGTTTCCTCCACAGAGGGAGGCGCCTGAGCTCTTGACGATGCGAACCTGTACTAGGATTTAATTTTGCCGAGAGCATCCAAGCCAAACAGACACTCTAGGGATCTTTTACATGCCGCATAATCATACGACATGGCCGCTGTCGATTTTCTTCATCTTGAAAATCCACCGACTTGGGCCTAGATCGAATCCGCAACCTTGGGTGCAGAAGGCCAGCGGCAAACCAACCACGCCACCCAGCCGGCAAACTTTAGAAACTACATAAAACAGGTTTTAAATTCATAAACATTATTTATTATAAAAAAAAAGTAATTATATTCACACTTTTTTTTGTTAATTGACATCTTTTTATTTTATAAATTTTACTCATCAAAAAAAATCTGCATCATACCCATCAAAGGAAAAGATGAAAAATAAATAAATAATAATAATTATAAAAACATTGTCCAGGGATACACTGCATTTTCAACTTTAAAAACTCATTTTATATTAAAATTAATGAATTTTAATTACATTTTCCAATTTTAAGCTTACAATCGATTTTAAACATACATTATTTAATAACCAGTAATTTTAAGAACGCACATGAGTCCTTAATTTTAAGTTCTGATAAAATCTGTTAACTTTATTTGAGTTCTTTTATATATATATATATATATATATATATATATATATATATATATATATATTGTTATAATTCATTATTAATTGCTCTAGGTGAGTTTGGCCTCTGGTAAAACTAGTTCAAGGCCATTGTGTGATCGCCAAAAAATGGGTAAAAAGAGAGAATTATTTAAAATATCCAGAAATATTTTTAAAATAGGAAGGAGTAAAAAATCGAATCACACAAGAGAACAAGTTGATTAAATAGAAAATACACTTAACTATTTGGAGGTTATTTCACGAAGAAAATAGTTAAATGTTCTCGGTTCCAGGAAAGAGTTCTCAAAATAGAAATATTTGCTAAATAGAGGTTCTTAAAATGGAGGTTCGTCTGTGGCCCCGAATTCATGGTACAAACTTTAAGGGTAAGTACAGGGCATTGTAACAATCATTTATTGTATAGAAATGTATACGCACAAGTGACGCGGCGAGGCACAAACACAAAAAATAAGAGACGAAAGGAAATACAGGGTGTTTATTGAAAGCGTCGTTGACAAGCTTAATGTTTACAATAACTGTTCATCACAATTCAGCACAAGAGCTATGAAGTCCAGCTGTAGCGCACGTTGCTGTAACAACCACGGGCAGTTAGAGAAGACAGTCTGCCAGATTAATAATTTGTACTCGCTGAAAATGGAAGAGGTGTAGGTGATTTTCGTTTTATACTGTACAAACGTTTTATACTGTCAGCCACAACGTTCATGATGCTTTCTTCCAGGCTTGGACGGTGTACAGCGCTTTGTCGATCAACATGATGTCTAGTGACGTGGAACGAAGTTGTATCACGAAGTTGACGCTGAAAAATTCTGTGATCCCACATTCGTCGATCAGGAAACTGGGCATGATACATTCCTAGCGCAGCTCTGCCGTTGCCATTTACACGGTTGTACATGAAATGTGTGCATGTCTGCATTTTCGGCATACATAAAGTTGTAATGCTTGTCGGTTCCTGCTTCCCTCTAATCCCCCTTGTATACTCTCGGACCTTGCTAGATGTGTGGGAAGAACTGAATAATCGGTCGACATGATTCATTCTAATTATTTCATTGACACAAAATATCAACCAAGCACAATAATAATCTAATTAAGAATAATAATCAGTATGCAGAGTGCGAAGGTGAGACCCGTTAGCCTGGGGATAATATTACGGACCCTCAACTGATTCCACGGTAACTTATACAAGCTCAATATCAACTACGCCGCGCAGTAATAAGCAAAACTCCTATTTAAATAAGGATCATGTTACCTGTACTCTTGTGAAGTTCTACTGATCAGACTTTGAAGGTAATCTTTAACTGGATTCGATCACTTCCGAGTGATTCTTTCTTGGAATTCTTCAATTGAGGCTTTTCTAAACTTAGATTTGCACTTAATAAATTCACGATCCTCCACTCACCATCTAACTCCAAAACTTGGAATATAGAATTTATATAATATACTTAATTTGCATAATCACGTTTTCTTCCTTCGGCGAATGCTAGTTGGCAAAAATATTTCCCCAGAAGAGTCCCCAAGGGGTTAGTCATAGACGCGTATAGATCCGTCACAAAGTCTCTCATCGTACATGTCAGCATAATTATAAATGACGCTTTTTCTGACTGAGATGCATCATGTTGAACTGTGGTAAGACATCTACTGCTCTCTACCGGCAGCGAAACCAGCCGATAACTCCATTTCTCTTTTCTTTAATTTCCCCTGTTTGCGCCTCACAGCGTCACTTGCGCCCATACATTCCAATACAATAAATGATTGTTACATTGTCCACCTTGAAGTTGTACCATGGTTGTTACCCCAAAATGATTGTTACACCCTTAAAGTTTGTACCATGAATTTGGGACCACCCTGTATATAAGCGCTGAGCTACAGTAATCAGTGAAACAGAGCACTTCAGCTATCCCTTATTTTGAAAAACTAAGACCCAACCGTATAATGTATAATTAATTACTTTCATATGTTTCTTACTCTATCAATTCTTATGTGGCATAGAATGGACTATATCATGCGACGTCTGTATCACATAGCTGAGGCTCAAAATTAGGAGGACTAGGTAGAAGTATAAAACGAATACTTAAGGACCTACGAAATGAAAGAGATATGGAAAAAAGTTTCGAGATTCTTATATGATTGGATGGTTATGTTTTTGTTCCCAAGAACTATTATTTTAAATATACATATTTGAATTTATTTTCAGGCAGGCGACAGGAAGAAACCAAGCTGGCCTTGGAGAAATACCCTGGCAGAATACCTGTAAGTGCTATTTTTGTTGTTAAAGTAGTAAATTTTAATAATGTATGTGTAGTTAAACTTCCACATTTGTTAAAAATTCCCTTTATTCGAAAACTTATATATATACAACCCCTTTTTTAATTTATTTTTAAAAATTTAAAAAAGATATTCCATAAGAAATGTTACTGCACTTAGGAAATAATTTAAAATGGTACTTAACTATTATCGCAACAATCGCCAACTCTATTAATAACTCGCCAAGTTGATAACTCCAATTTCCTATGTGTCGTTCGCTCTGAGTTGGCAAACATGTGCTTCCTTTCATATAATGTTGCCAATAGGTTGCGCTAATATGTGAGTACCTTTAAAAAATTTTTAAACCTTGAATTCCGTAACACATTTTATTTTTTTAAAAAAAAGTGTTGTTGTTGTTGTTACTTATCTCCTTGTCTAGCTTCTGCTAGACGAGATCCATGAGTTTATTCACCCTTAAAAAGTCATAAACTAGCATAGGAAGACCTAGCAAGTAAAAAGTGTAAAATATTAATGTATTTATGTATTATACCATCGACCAATTTCGTCAATTCAAAAGACTTCGCAAAATCCAGTTATGTTGTTGTTTTTTTTCTTTCAAATCCCCTTGGAGCAGGAAAGCCTACACTAAGTCCATTTGACCTTTCCGCTTAAGAATGTCACCAAGCGGGTCTTGATCTCCAAATAACTGTCCCAGGGAAATGTGCCAGCAGTCCAGAAGATGAGAAGGAGAAGCAGGGACAGGTAAAGAAAGACTTTACCCCCTGCTTAAAGGTCATACCACGCAAGTGACCACTTCTAAAGCGCACCAAGGCTGTTTGAAGTGCTCTGGATCCCCTGCACTGTAACGATAGGCCAGAACTCTTAGTCGCGTACCAGTGGTGAGCCGGAGGCTTTCGCCAAGTCAGATTCATTTTAGATTTGTGGAGGAAATGAATTTCAGAGTGGCTCAAGACAGAGGAACTGGGGTTAGGGAGATCACAACCCCTACCACCCAACTCATAATCCAGTTCTTGTTTTTATTTTTGTTGTTTAGGAACATGAGCGGGAACGGTCTCCCATTATTGGCTGCATATCGCGGCATACGGGGAAGTCATTTAATTTAAAGAAATTGGTCGATAGTATAATACATTTGTACCAAAATGAGCTTTTCCTTGGCGAATTGAAATTTTGTCTCTCTCCAATATATAATCTACATTATAAAAAAAAAGTACATATTTTTCCATTCTTTCTTCCCTTCTTTTTCCAAATGCAAATTTCATGTATAAATCAAACTAAACAGGGGTAAAATGACGAGTCTTTATCAGGGACGTCTTAAGGCATGCGCTAACTGGGACTGGGTACAGAGCCTCGCGACAATCAGGGACATCGTCTTATTCTCGATCCAGCTTAAATTAGATGATGATTCGAATAATTTCAACGGTCAAATATTATTTGCAATTGTATTAGCCAAAAAACTGGGAATTTCGGACGATATGTCAACTGGTTACATGGGATGACCATGGTCCACGTATAGGTCTAGGCCTACGACCATACACCATCATTATTCATTCAGTCAAAAAGCGGTAGTCTGTCGAGCCAAACTATGCGATTGTAAATAATAAACATTTATTTGCTTCG
Organism: Trichonephila clavata; assembly: GCA_019973975.1. Lineage (NCBI taxonomy): Eukaryota > Metazoa > Arthropoda > Arachnida > Araneae > Nephilidae > Trichonephila > Trichonephila clavata. Next base: position 10,761 of record BMAO01014059.1, on the reverse strand, counting down.
GATTATTGTTTGTACGAGTTTGACAACGTTTGTTATGTACTGTCTACTTTTATAGGTCCTACATTTGTGTAGGGGTTCTATGTCTACTTGTGCGTAGGGGCCTATGGCCTTAAGAAATCTTAAGATGTTTCTAGTTTTTACTGATTTCTTATTTACCATCATTTTAATCCCATGCAAGATTTAACTGTAGGTATTCAAGGTACATACGTATTATCGCAACCTATTGGCGACATTATATGAAAAGAAGCACATGGCTGCCAATTCTGCGCGAACTATACTTAGCAAATCGGGCTTGCCAACTTGGCGAGTTATTAATAGAGTTGACGATTGTTGCGATAATACCTAAGTACCGAATTCTAGAGTAATTATATATATTATTTTGCCTTAATAAGCAAACTCAGCTTACTCAAAAATTTTGTCCCCATAATGTGTAAAATCATGGTAGATTCACTAGAAGTGGCCAAAAGCAAGCAATTCTTGCCAAACCAAGAATTCCAAGGGTTGTCCCTCCTGAAGCATCACAGAATATTGACAAAAAATTTATTATAGTCATATTTAGACTTAAATAGAGAGTTATTGTTGTTATTTCTTATGCCACCTGATCTCGACTGCGTCAGACCTAGGCCATCGAAATTCATCATGGCAAGGAGCTAGATGTACGTCTGTCGTTGGCCGTAGCCTTGAGCACCATACAGGTGACAGTACGATTTTTAGCTCGGTTCCACCCCAATTTAGAGGGAGAACACCCTGTGGGTGGGAGTCCCTGACCCCCACCAACCTCACGAGAAGACTTGCTGCTCGACAGCTATTTAGAGTACCCCCATGCCACAGAGGCACTATACATAAACAAATATCCCTGTCTTCTCCAGGATTTGAACCCAAGCCCTACGGCACAGCAGTTAGCGTCGCTAACCGCTGTACCGGATGAGCGACAGAGAATTATGGTAAAACCATAGTTTAAAAAAGTAAAAAAAATTTGAAAACTGATTTTTATCTTAACAAATGCACCAAAAGTTTAGCTAGAAGGGAACTAAATTTTATTTATTTACGATACACTTTTAATAATTTAAAAGTTTGGTGGCTAATTAACACAGAACTTGGGCGAAAAAGGAGAAAGTTATATTTTTCTAATTGAAATTTTTTTAAAGAAAATGGGTGCTCTAAGACCTTTTGCCATTCTGTTGTAACCTTTTGTGATACTCCTCATCCAGAAGTTACGTAGAAGAAAAGATTATATATATATAGATGATATAAAGTTACAAAGATACATTGTTTACTTTCAAATTTCGGTATTTATGTACTATCGCAACAATGCCAACGTACAAGATAACTCGCCAAGTTAGCAACTTCGATTTCGCATGTGTCGCACGCTCTGAAACGGCAACCATGTGCTTCGTTTCATGTAATGTCGCCAATTCGGTTGCGATAATACGCAAGTACCCAAATTCCAATAGTTAGAATCTCTCGACATAATGGTCTTAAGTGCTTGGCACTTTGCGCAAGTTGGCCATTTCGAAAAAGCGTGAATTTTCCTTTAAAGCATCTGGCGAAAATTTGTTAGCTCCAAAAAAATCAGGAAGCTTAACTAGGATTAGACCTAAGAACTGAAATGAAGTTTTAAATCGTAGGTGGTCAACTAATCGATGCTTCCATTTTCTCATTTCAGGTAACTATCTTACCTGCCAAGGCATCAAAGCCGACCTTTAAGCCTTGCAGATTTCTTGTTCCTGTAGATATGACAGTATTCGCTCTGAAGAATTTTATTAGGTAAGTCTTGTGACCAGTGCCTTCTATAAATATACACTTCCAGTGAAGTTCACTTAACATGAAACTGATCAGGACTGAAATATTTTTTCATGTTAACAGAATTTCGTGTTGAAGGATTTGCAAAAAAGAAACATATTTTCAATAAAATTAAGTTTATTAGAGTACATTTTATTTATATGGTATGTATATATGCATATCACATGACTTAGAATAACGAAAAATGCAGCTGCGTTTATGAAATCATACTTTATTCCAATTATTCAGCAAAATGTTCTATACCCCCAAGCCATAACTAGAGACGAGTCTTCTTTCAAGCGTCGATCAGGGGCGAGTGTGTCAGTAGTGCACGTGTTTTCAGTAAGTCTGCCGTTTTAGGGAAAAAATCAAGACGGGAATGTAAAAAATGGATTTTTAGAGACATATTGCATCCTGGGCCATGAAAATTTTGGTGGAGTTCTTTCACCAACTGTTGTTATCTCTCATCCTTTTCGCTGTCTAAAAATTCTTATACCACACTTATCTTTGAGACCTAAATATAGTTAAATTGATTTGCCTTGATTTGTAAGACGAAAAACAACGAATATCACTTGAATCGTGTACTATTGCCTGTTCTTTGTTCTACTGCTGATCTAGGTTAGACTCAAAACACACCTGAAGAAAGGGAGCGCAGTTGCACGCCTTTCGTTGAAATAAAAATCGATCCTGAGGCAACAGCTTCCATCTACCCGCTCAAATGAACATCAAAAAGATTATACACAGAAAGTAAAGATGAGTAAAAATACAGCTATTTATGAATAGCGAGTTCTGATTCTTGAAAACAAGTGCTAATCTGAAGTTTTTATGACGATTTTCGTGTTTAGCAGACCAAAATACTTCATACTAAACTATTTCTGAGCCCGAAACAATTTTGATGTTGCCTAGTGTAATTAATTTTTAGTAAGAAGTTAGTAAACGTAGCTTAAAAGTAGTTTACGACAAACTAGTTTTATTATTGCATTATTTTAAGATAAATATGTGCTATTAAAAGAAAGCCATGCTTGTTCTGTTTTAACTAAATAAAATTTTTTTTTCTAGAACCAAACTCGAATTACAACCTTATGAGACCTTTTTCATTATGGTTAAAAATATGATGCCTGTACCATCTCTCTGTATAATTCAAATTTATGAAGAGTACAAAAGCCCAGATGGATATTTGCGCATTACGTATGGCTCTGAAGAAGTTTTCGGTTAGACATGATGTGTGTGTGTGTGAAAGGTAAGAAGGAAAGCAACGAGACTAAATTTTTAATCTTTTTTAACAGTACATCATTATTGTGAATTGTAATTAAGTGCATGTAGAGATTTTAGCAGGAAAAGAAATGAGTGTGACATCTTTCCTCCAATTTTGTTACTGTTTAATGTTCTTTCTAGTTTTTAAAAATTCACTTCTAATTTGAGGAAAATGCCTATCAAGAATGGATTTTTAAAAAAAATACTGACACACACACACACACACACACACACCTGCTATTTTTCAATTCATACTATTGGTTTACACTCTCCCTATATATATTTATTTATACGCTCTATAACAAAAAACACCACGCACTTAGAACGAGCTGTCCGATAGATGTAAATATTGGTGGGTAGAAGGAATATGTACAGAATAGAAATTGTTAAAATTTCAAAAAAATTGAATGATTTATTTCAGAGTTACATAGTTACAAAGTATGCAAATTGATATGCTGTAGCGCAACATCGTAAGGAGCTGCAACAAAGAGGATTGCACAAAAACCTTCTCCACCAAAAAATACATATACATGCCATTTTTCATAGTGATCGGTTGAACAGTGTTGGAGTGAAACGATTTCACATATACAAACATCCATTCATATATATACACACTCATGGATAAAAAAACTAGCGCATCAAGAAATAATTGCGCGATCGTAACGAAATTTAGCATGAAGGTACATGTCGGGGAGATATGCAAATGATTATAAATGCAGCGTGATTGCGCATTACGTATAGCCGGTAGAGGTCGTTTAACGTCGTTCTCTGTGGAATATAAAACAGGTAACCAAAGCTTGCTTCAGTGAGCTGAATCGTTTACCAAAGAAGAATTGAGGTAGACATGCCATTACGCCCTTTTCGAAGACAATATGAGCAGCTGTCGCAGTTTGAGAGGGGGAGAATCATCGGCATGATGGAAGCTTGGTGGTCAGCTAGGCGAGTAGCTCGTCAATTAGGTCGCTTTGATTGTGTTGCGAGGAGGTGTTGGGACCAGTGGATCCGAGAGATGTCACTTACGCTAAGACCAGGTTCAGGACGCCCTCGACAGACCAGTCTTCTAGAAGACCGCCACATCGTAAGAAATGCACGCGTACAGCCAACTGCTTCATCGGCTGCCACCCAGGCACAGGTAGTACCTTCACTAGGGGGCCCTGTGTCTTCTCCAACCATACGAAGGCACCTGGCTGAAAGACATTCGGGATCGCGGCGCCCATTACGTGTGCTGTCCTTGACGCCCCCGTTTGCAGTGGTGCCGCGCACGAGGAAACTTGACTGCAACGGAATGGAACCAGGTCTTCTTTAGCTACGAATCCAGATTCAATCTCAGCAGGGATAACAATTGTGTTCGTGTGTGGAGACCCCGTGGTGAACACCTCAATCCTGCCTTTGCTTTACAACGACACACCGTTCCCACAGCTGGTTGTGATGGTATGGGGTGCCATTGCCTACAATACACGGTCACTCCTAGTATTGATCTGGGACACCATGACAGCCTACAACCACATGTGTTGCCACTCATGCAACGGCTCCCAGGAGCCATTTTTCAACAAGACAATGGTCGGCCTCATACGGTAAGGGTGTCACAAGACTGTCTCCGCAGTGTTACTACTCTTCCTTCGCCTGTCCGATCCCTAGATTTGTCTCAACTCGTGCATATCTGGGATCATTAGGGACGGCGAGTTGGGCATCCCACAAGTTTGAACGAACTAGAGGCAAGGTTACAGCAAATATGGAATGAAATATCTCAAGACATCATACAGAACTTGTGTGCCTCAATGCCCGATCGTATCGCATCCTGCATTCACGCTAGAGGGGGTTCAACAGGGTATTAAATCCTCCGTTGCCGTTCTTTGCCTTTTTTCTCTGAAATAAATGATCCCTTTTCTTTGATTTACTTATCATTTACTTATATCAAAGTAGTCATTACGTATGTTAAAGTTCGTTTTATTTGGACGACTCCTTCTTGGTGCGCTAATTTGTTTGTTCATGAGTGTATATAGCCACCAAGGGGCTTTTGTTATATCTGCCAAATAATTGATTAGCTGGCGACTTTTCAATTTGGTTTTGTGTCGTTGACAATTGAGTGGTCTTGATTGCGAACTTGCAAGCGGTGTTATGTCTGTGGCGTTCTGAGTCCACTAAAGACCTGCCATGTAGAGGAACTAACGCCTATTAAATTTGTCGAGGCTTAAAGTTCTCCCATTGGCGTAATCTGGAAGCTTGGGAGAGTGGGATGTCATTTCAAATGTTGTCACCATGAGATCGCCCCCTATAGCCCTCATTTTGTCTGATAGTACGACGTTAACAATTATTTTGGTTATGTTAGAATTCTTGCCTGATTTCACTAATAGTGAACTGAAGATTAAAGGCATATTATACCATTAAAAAAAAAATTTTTTTTTTAAATGTTTTATCCTGTTGAAGAAGGTTTTTTAACATCATAAACCTTTGGTGGCTAAAACTACATCAACAGAATCAAATATGAAAATGGTTAAATTTAAAAAAAAAATCGAATTGATCGTTTAGAATAAATATCGTTGCCACAATAAACATAAACTAATAAAAATTAATGATAATATGTGTTATCACAATAGCAACTAGAGTATCAAACGATAAAAATCTAGGTAACCAAATTGTTATATTGCCACCTAACTTGGTGAATGTAAGCAATTAGGCGAGTAGCGCACCGATACTGAATTAGTGCCGAAATAATTATCAAGATCAAATACACATTTCAAATTCTTAATATACTTATTTTTGCACTGCTAGAACAAATCTTTAACGCTTTAAGAACACTTACAAAATATTATTCCATTTACCATAACTGTTGCCATTCGCATAAGTTCTAAAATACTAGAAGTTAAGAAAACAGTCTTACAAAATGTTACTCCATTTAAAGCAAATGTTGCCACTCACAAAAGTTTTGTGAAATATTATCTTTTAATCTTTCGCATTTTTGAATGCTTCTATAGGTGTTTCATGCTTTCTGCTTCAAATTATTACAAATGAATTAATTCCTAACTAGTCAAGCCATATATGCTCCTACATGTATTTATTTAATTTAATTTAATTTATTTTCTTATGATTTCTTTATTATTTTTTTAGGTCACTCCAGCACCTAGTCCTTCTAGTCCACATGGAATGGAAAGAAAATCATCAATCTTAAGACTGTTGAAAATTTTTTTCTCATGACGTATATTAATTAATTTGTCTGTTTTATCATTATTTGATTTGTACTAAACGGGGATAGATAGCCTGTGGAGTTTTTCATACAACTTACATGAGGCTTTCTAAGCAAATTCAAATTTTTAAAAGTAAATATTTTCTTCTTGTAGTTGGATGGATTGTAGTCTCTTGTTGTCATGGATTTGGCATCTTACACAGCATGCTTTCAACTGGACGGTATAAATTTTAAAATAAGGATGATAGAGAAAATTTTAGTCGGTTTAATTTCGAATTCAATAGAACCATACATTAATTTCATATAAAGAAAGTTTAAAATTATAAGAAAAAATGTAAAAAAGAAAATAATTCCTTCAAAAAATTTCTATATCGTTTGGCAAAATCCGGACTATTGCTTTGAAATTTTTAGTTTTGGCAACGAAAAACGATGTAATCACTCAACGTTTTTTTAATAGATAGTTAAACAATCGGTTAAATTCGTGGTGGTCACGTGATAAATATAATCGTGTTCTTTGTTGAATTCGAAACTGACATTAGACTTGTACTTGCTGTTCTACTCGTGAAATTTAGAAAAAATTTAAAATTTGTTAATTGCGTAAAAATTTTAAGAATTAAGATTCTTCTCAAAGTTCTTCAAATTTCTTCTTTTAAAAAAAAAATCCTCTATTATACGCATGTTTTTAAAATGAGCGCATTTTTTTTTACCTATGTGCGCTATTATTGTTGATAATTGTGTACTTTTTAAGAAAGTTTTTCTAAAAAGCATAAACTGACAACAGTAAAGCACATGAACTGATTGGATAGAAGCATGTGATTGGATTTATCATACGACTATGACGTCACATGAATCTATGAACTAATTGGCAGGAAACACCTTATTGCAGTTATGTGACTATGACGTCATATGAGTTTGGCCTGTTATTTTTAGTTTTTAAGTTCAGACAATTTAGTTTCCAGAGATTAACGGCAAATTTTCCGCGCTTAGTATTTGTTATGGTATAAGTTGTAGAATGATTTGAGCGATCTAATTTGTTCGAATTAGAACGTAATTTTTTCCCCTTCAGTATCGCTTGCTTTAATATATGGCTTTTAGTTCAACATGTTTGGTTTTGAAAATTTCGAATGATTTATATTGTTAAAAAAAACTTTTATACTAGATAATTCTCGTTTGAAAAATATAATTTTTTTTTTCGTGAGCATAATTTATCTATTCTTTATGTGGAAACTTTTTCTCTATTCATTTTTCTTTCACGTTTGGTTCGAAAGTTGCTAGTAGGTGCGTAATCCATTGATAAAACTGTGCTTCAATGTGTAATAACCTTTCTTTTTAATTCTTAACAATTTAGAATTTGTATTCCAAAATCAAAAGTTAAAAAAAATGTATGTTTTCTTCCATGTTCTATAGTAGTGTAATTACATGAATTGTGGTAATCTTAAAAATTTTCATTTTGTATGCCATGTATTTTTGCATGACTGGTTTCTAAATTTTCGTTACATGAACTGTTTCGAGCTTAAAATTTTTCTAATCATTTTGAATATGATTTAATTTATAAAAAAATTAAATTTTCAAATTATTTAATTCTAAAAGTTTTTATTGGATCTTTATAAAATTTTATTAAATAGCATAAGGTTTTATAATTATGCTTTATTATATATATTTCGCCTTTCTTTTGTTGTTCTATTATATTTGTACTTTCTTTATATTTTTCCTTTTTTGAATATGTATCCCCAGATTCGTGTGTATTTTTATTTTTATAAGTAGTTTTTTTCCCCTACTGGTTTACATACCAGTTATCAGTATTATTGTATTAATTATAAATGTATTGTGTCCTTAAGACTATTAAAAATAAATGTTTCATTCTATAAAGATGTTTCAGTTTCTGTTAAGGTACGTAATTTGTAAAAAATGATAATGCACATTATTAGTAAACTATATAACAACACCGTAAAAGACAAGTTTTTTTAAAAAAAATTTTAAAGTCAATTCCTACTTAGATCAACAACAACAAAAAAATTATTTTTAGTTACTTTTTTATTAAATAGTTACAATTAATATAAATATGTATATACATATGACAGAATCACAGCATTAAGTGGCAATTAATCTTTATTAATTATCATTAAAGTACATATTGTCATCCAAAACAACCGTGCATATAAAATTTCAATTCAACTGAATGCTTTAAAACGTCAGAAAATTTTTTTTTTTAGAGTTTTGACCAAGTCGCTAAAAATTAAGCCAAAGTGGCCGTATCTGTAATTCTTTAAAACAATTAAATTCAGTCAATTTATTTTAATTAATTATAATTAAATCATCTTATTGTTACCCAAAACAATAATGTATAGAAAATTTCAGCTCAAATGAGCGCTTTAAAATGTGAAAAAAAACAACAACCCTTTTAAGTTTTGACACAAGTTGCCAAAATGGTCATTAAGTCACCAAAAATGATGCCAACGTGGCTGTATTTGTAATTCTTGAATAACTAGTTTTTAATCTATTAATTTTTATTAATTATAATTAAATTACAGCATTGTAATCCAAAATCACGTGTATATAAAATTTCAGCTCAATTGATTGTTATAAAATGTATTTTATTAACGATTGAAGATTTGACAAGATAAATATATATATAAATAGAGAGAGAGTGTGAACTATATAATAGTAGGAATTGAATAAAAGAAATGTATATATCTTTTGAATGATATTACACAAAAATAACTATAGTACAGTGAAATACACGTTTAAAGCAAAAAACGCTTAAGACGAAATATCGGTCAGCATAAAATAATAAAACAGTTCAGACAAACTACTACGTATTTTGATGCATTTTTCTCCTAACACGAAATGAACATCGCTTAACACGAAAAAGATTTCCCTTCTAGTCCAGCTGCAGTTTTTCATTTGTTTAAAAACACACGGGTTCATGGCCTTGATCTAGATGTTTCTGTCGGTCAAGTGGGATAAGAAACAACAACAACGATTCCCTTCTGGAATGAACAAAATACGGAAAACACCAGCCGAATTGGACTGATTTAATGTATCATTGGAAGAGTTCATTGTAATAGATGATGATAATGTGTGTACAGATTCAATTATGGCAGGCAAAGACATTTTGGAGTTTGTTCAAAGCTCAAAAAGTATCATTAATGAGCATCCCGATGACGAAAAAAAAAAAAAAAATTCTAATGGTACTGCGGATTGGTATTTTAACCTTTGCAGATCTAGTACATTCCCCAGGAACTGGTATCACTTTAAGTGCGGCACCATATAGGCGATACCAATTACCCCAAGTAATTTTGAAGCCCAGTTTCCTCCCAGAAGAGGCACCTGAGCTCTTGATGATGCGTACCTGTTACGACAAAAATAAAATGAATAATGCAGCTCCTGTTGCCTCGTCATCCGAAATTAGGAATATCAAAAAAGGTGTGTTCAGTTCTTTAGATACACATTCCTATGGTGAAATAAATAACAGAAAACGGACGATATCAAACAACTTTTTGACAATTCGATGCTAAAAAAAACAATACAAAAAAAATAATATATTTTCCAAAAATTTAAGCAATGTTTTTTTCTCTCCAAAGAACTTGAAACTTTTGTATTAAATTTCATAAATGACTTGTGAATGTTTTTGTTTCGTTGATTTTATAGAGTACACGCATGTATACACACACACACATATCAATGAAAACAAAAAAACTCTAATAAACTTAATTTTGTTAAATATGGTTTTTTTAAAAATGTGTTTAAATTTTTTTTTTTTTTTGCAATATTGTTTAACACGAAAAAATATTTCGGTCTCTCAATTTCGTGCTAAAAGATTTTCACTGTATTTTTTATATTACGTTTATAATTTAAGGCTATTTTAAAGTATAATACGACTTGCTTGTGGTTAAAGTACATAAATCTTACAGTATTAACCTCGCTCTGTTCAGCGACATGAGCGCTTTTGGCGACAGACCTCGTAATTTTGAACCATGTTCAAGTGACGAGGACAACATCTGAGCTGGCACTCCCTCTCCTAGCTACCACACCAACGGGTGGACGCTTAAGTTCAACGTGCATCACTCTCCTACACGGCGGTTGTTCTGTGGTACTGGGCTCGAACTCATGGCATGCCAGCCACGAGTTCGTTATCTTGACCACTAGGCTACCGCGGCCTCTTCTATAATGTGAAAGAAACATGCCTGCCAAATTTGATATTTGTAGGTGTAATAGTTCAAAAACGGGATTATTTATCTATATAGGCACTTACCCTCTCGCAACCCCCCTTAGGGTTTGATTTTCGCAAAACCTTTTCTTAGCGGATCTCCAGGGACGTCTTAAGCATGGTCAACTCAGCCCGCGCCCAGGCCTCGTTCAGTAGCGCAAAAAATTAAATAAATGAATAATTAGCATTAATTAATACAATTAATTATTAAAAAACAAATATTTAATTAATTTTTTACGTACTAAATACATAAAATTATAATCAATCGAGAAAAATCAAGGGCTTTGGGGTGGGTCTGGACCCCTAGGACTCCCCACCCCTTGTGTGTGTC
>BMAO01014057.1:0-19868 GCA_019973975.1 Trichonephila clavata | reverse complement strand
AAAAAATTTGATTCCTAAATAGATCGAAAATACTGTTTCTTTAAAAGAATGACATTCTTTATGAACTAAAGGGTTGTAGCTCTAGAAGTATACTACTTTTTTTCTAAACTTGGAATTATACCATGAATAAATTATCCAAAACATAAGAGCATGGCGCAAGTATATTTCAGGTGTCTTCTTAAAAAAGGGATGCGTTTTATATGGCGAATGTAACTAAAAATTGCCCTTTGAAACTATAAATGGGCGTTATACGCGGATATGACGGTAAGTGACAATATTAAAAAGGTATAGTTATAATGGTATAACTTTTCAAAATCAAACCTCATACATAATTGCGTTTTTGTTACATAACTAATAGAGAACTTGTAACTTGCAGTGTCTCAATTGTGGAATATTGAACATGCTAATTGTAATTGCGATTGTGCTGATGGTGGGATTCTCCAGATTGTTCACGTAAGTATAAATTCAATTGCTAGTACAAGAAATTCCTTTTTCTTTAGTTTCTAATAAAGCTATGATTTCTATTTGTTTGTTTTTTGTGACACTTTACTTCTTTGATATTTTAAATTGTTTTCACTATTTCATGGAGGATTCTATTGCATGCTGAAATGACAAATTTTTATGTGTAAATTAAACATTTTAATGCTCCTTAATTTTGTTTTTATGTACGATTGTAATATCAGACAGTAACGTTCATTTTCTACGCCATCAAATGCACAGGGGCCGTGGTAGCCTAGTAGTCAAGATATTGGATGTGGTTCAAAATTACGTGGTCCATCACCGAAGTCTCGTGTAGCTGAACAGTGGGACGTTAATATTCCCCACTCCATCAATGCACTGGTGTTCATTAAAGTTACAACACATAGGGGAGACGATAGAATCGTTAATTTCGCGTGAAAACAAAAGGCTGGAATATGCTAAAGAATGGTATTGAAGAAGAAACGAACGTCGCAGGAGGAAGAAATGGTATTCAAGTTCTATATAGAATGAAAATTGGACAGCGGGTTCTCATTCGGAAATAACATTTAACTGCTTGTTGTTTGTGAGAAGATCACCTAGTGCCTCATATGACAAGAAAACGACTTTTCAACAAGTCGAAATTCCATAGCGGTATAGATTATTAAGAGTGTGATTTATCATTCAATGATATTGGTATTCGCATTAGTCGGAATCCAGTGATTGAGTTCAGGAGGTTCAAACTAAAATTCAAGAAGAATTTCAACGGCCTTTCACACTAACACCTGAGAAGACAAGCATGTTACCTGGTCGGCCTAGTAGGATCATACTGTCACATCCCAGACCATGAGTAAGGATGTAGACTTGTTTACATCAGGATAAGTATCTGCCTATGATGATGTCTGGAACAGCACGGACCGTCTGTATAGCGAATGTTAATCCAGCTTCTCCTGACACGAAAGAACTGGATACAGAAGTATGTACCACATCCTTTTTTCAGACGAGTCCAGGTTCTGCCTGCAGGACTATGAAGGCTGTGTCCGTGTTTGGAGACACAGATGAAAACGCATGTGGAATTTCGTGTGCATTCGATATAATCATGCGTGAAACATTGGATCCACTGCGATAACATCCTTTGTTCACGTCTTTGATAATCTGAACAGCAGCAGTGATCTTTCGACTAAGGCTGTGCCCTATCTTCAAAGCCTTTCAACTAGATCGCACATTGCCCTTCGTGTTCTGATTTACCTCACTGCAGAAGTTGTTCGATGATTTCTCGTTCTCCAGATCTCTCTTCCATTGAAAACATATGTCCATGGGTTGTTGAGAGATTGGGCCAACACCGCTTTCCAGCCACTACGATGGATGAAGTGTTGCATAGCCTTGGAATTGTTTGTCGATATCTGTCTTCCGAGCTCGTTTTCACTCGATGCTTAACCGGGTTATTATTAACAATTTTAATTCCGCCACAATAATAGAAGAGGAAAATTTCTGATTTTCTTTAAATGCTTTTACATTTACAATATTTGTCGTTTTAGTTAAAAGTTATAATGTTAATTTCAAATGTCTCACACACATCTGCATTTTACTTAAATAAAGTAGTCGATAACCCTATACCGCTATATATATATATATTTAATATAGCTTTTTTTATGTACTTTTTTTCTACGAAACTGTTAAATTATAAAACTTCAAATTTTGTCTGCACTTTAATTATACTTTGATATTTATACTAAAGTGGGATTTTTTAAAAAAAATAGTTAAGTTTTTTTTAAAAATCATGCAACGTTAAAGTATCATTATGAATTTTTTGAAAATTGTCATTTTTTTTTCACGTTAACTGACTTTTACAAAAATATTTTGGGAATTTTAAAAAAAGCTCCCTTCAGTATATAGTTACATATCAGTTATGTTAACTGATATTTGTATGAGGATCTTTTCAGTCAATTCTGAGAAAAAGGTTCACGCAGTTTGAAAAACTTCGTTTTGATAAAAATGCAATTTTAATATGAAATTTCACTTCATCACGAAAATTATGAATTACAACATATATTTGTCCCATTTTATTCAACATTAGTATGATGTCAATATATTTTAAGTAAAGTAGGAAACAAAAAAGTTTTAAAATACTCAGAAAATACATACATAGCATTTTTCAGTTTAACGAAATATTTTGTAAAATTTACATCTATTTTCTCAAAATCTCTATAAATTTTTGAAGAATTTGTAGCATTTATGTATTACAAATATCGAAGTAGAGCATATATCATCATAAATATAATGTGAAAAAATTTATCTATATGGTTTTGGTGTGTAATTGAGAAAAAATGATTTTACGTCATTTCGAAAGTTTTCTTCAGTGTTTTGTGTGTTCACATGTGGTGCCGTGGTTGAGTTCGATAAATCCAGAGATGGAGAAAATAGTTATTATTTATATTCACAATGAAGATGCATAGTTACATTTTACAATTTAAACTAATAATGCGGATACACTTTGAAGGTGTTGCGGTAGGTGCGGACAAAGACCTTGCATCAGTCCGTTGAGCCTACTGTTTTCAGAATGTTCTGGTGCGGCGTCTAGAAAGTTCAGTTGGAGTAGCAAGGCGGGAAAGTACGGCGCCACAGTTACAGTTAAGTGAGGAGTGTCGGCAACATACTCCACCCTATATCCGAACTAGTTCGGATATATAGGAAGTTTGTAGAGTTTATGAACAGGTCGTTTGTAAATGGAGTCTTGAGTTTTCACAGTTGCAACTCGAACCAGTCCGTCGTTGCCTGGATGCACTTGAAGAACTCGAGCCATTGGTCATGTACCAGGGGGACCCTCTTCTTTGATCAACACGTTGTCATCTTCCTTTAAATTTGGTTGTGCGATCTGCCATTTCTTGCGAGGTTGTAAGGTGGAGAGAAAATCGGAGCTCCACTTCTTCCAAAAGCCAGGTTTGATATTCTGTAGCAACTCCAGCGATTTCTGTGGTTGGAGGTGGAAGGAAGCTCCTCAGGAACTGAGAGAAGGACATCACCTGTAAGGAAATGTGAAGGTGTGAGTGTAGATATGCATTCTGTGTCAGAGTCATTAACGTATGAGAGAGGCCTGGAGTTTAGTAATCCTTCGATTTGTGTGAGCAAGGTGGTTATCTCTTCAAATTGTTAATATGGTTTCTCCCAACACTCTCTTCAGATGAAATTTGACGATCGAATTCCTGATTCCCAAATATCACCAAAATGTGGTGATGATGGTGGAATAAAGTGCCAATCTATGGAAGATTTGGACAAGTAGTAGGATATGGATTCATTAGTTGGTAAGGAAAGCCATAACTTTCGCATATCGTCCAGTTTTCGACAAGCTCCAACAAAATTGGTGCCATTGTCACTATAAATGTGGCGGGAGCACCACGACGAGCACTAAAACGACGAAGTGCAGCTATGAAAGAATCAGTTGTTAAGTCTCCGACTGCTTCAATATGAACAGCTTTAGTCGCTAAGCAGACAAATAAAGCAATATAACCCTTTGTAGATTTAGTCCTCGACCTTTGTTGCATTTAATCAGTACAGGACCAGCATAATCGATACCGCAACTGAAGAAATGTCTCTCTAGTGTAACACGATGTTTTGGTAGATTGCCATCAGTGTTGGTGTAGTGCTGGATGGCTTGATAACGGCGTGATGTGGTAAAAAATTCTGATCTTTGTTGAAAGTATGAGAATTAGACTTTACTAAACTCATATGACCTAGCGATTCGTATTCGTTCATGAATTCTTTGTATTGTTTTTCAAACTCTAGGTTATTTTTAAATTTCCGCTCCATCGCTAGTAAGCGAGATATTGCCGCAGGTTTTGAGTCTCCCAATTCTAAATTTGATTTAAAAAATGGGAGCTTTACAACACAACGTCCATCTGAGTTAAATGTATAAGTATTTTGAAAATGTGTTTCCACAAACTGCTCTTCAGAAGTTAATATCCTATCTTTTAAATTAGGAATTTCTTCTAATTCCCAAAATTATTTTAATTGATTGTCAATACTTGTACCATTAATATGAAGATTTAACATTGATTTTGAATTTAAAGATTCAGTTAATTTGCTTGAAATCAGGAAACCAAAAATGGAATTTTGAGCAATTAAATTGCTTTGAGCGCAAGTAATTTGCCCAGGAAGCAAAATTGAAAAAAAGTAATCCGATCCAAGAATCATATCTATATCGTTTGTGATAAAAAAAAATTCGGATCTGCTAAACATGCATTTTTTAAGTGAGAGAAATGTGTTTTTCATTTATTCCTTCCGTCGGTAACGGAGCAGTTAGTTTTTCCAAAACATACGCTTTAATTGGAAGTTTGACCTTGGGTCATGCAATGAAACTAAATCCATTTCGACACACCCTTTAATGTGTCGCAATGTTGGAATCTTGCAATCCTCTTATTTGTAATCGAGCGTTTTTTCTTTTGAGGCCTAGCAATTTCAAGCATTTTTCAGAAATAAATGTTGATTCACTTCCGCTATCCGTCATAACTCGAACTTCACAGTTCTCACCCAAAATATTTTTAATATTAACCCTTTTGGTGGGTAATAAAGAAAAATACGTTTGTATAGAATTCACGGAAGCTGTAACTGTTTTGTTTGGATTAGTATCCTTTCCGATCTGGTTTTGTCCTTGGCCATGATGAGATTTATTACTTGGCATTGCGTAATTTTTAAAATTATTATCGTGTAAGAGTGAATGATGCCTTTTCTTACAAAAGTGGCATGTAAATGTTGAATTACAATGTGACTCCGTATGCTTATCCGATTAACAGTTCATACATAATTTTTGTTTGTTAACAAATTGTTTACGTTCTTTTACAGACATTTCTCTAAATTTAAGACATTTGAATACAAGATGATTCATTTTACAACGAGAACATTTAAAATTATTGTTAAATTTCGATTTATTAATTAAAGGTTGTTTTTCATAAGTTACACTTCCATTATAAAGCTCTAAGTATGTTGCATCTGTTATTTAAAAATTCTATAAATGATTCAAATGTAGGAAAATCAATATTGTTTGAGAATTTCGCCCATTCTTGGCGCGTTTTAGAATCAACCTTTTGTAACAAAATGTAAATCAACCATACATCTCTAGATTCTGCTTTATTATCAATAGATTTAAGACCTCTAATTAGTTCATCGGAAGTATCTGCTATGTTGCGTAAATTTCTAGTGTTAATATCATTATATAAAGGAAGGTTGTTCCACGAATGTTTTAATTAGTGAAAAAATTATTTGCTACTTTTTATCATAACGGGCTAATAATTTTTATCCAAGCCTCGTTATAAGCAGTTTCAGTAATAGGAATATGCTTAATTATGTTTGCTGGCTCTGACAGCAATAAACCTCTAAGATATTGAAATTTTTGTATATTTGATAAACACATATTATCATGCACTAATGATACATATAAATTTTTAAATGAAGGCCAATCTTTATAATCACCAGAAAAACGTTCAATATTAATTTTTGGTAATTTAAAATTGCTAGATTTCACATTTGATACATTTTCAAAAACATCTGAATTATCACTATACATTTGTTCTCACAGATAAATTTTCTAAGATATTCTGTAGCTTGGCTTTGGTTTCGTAATATTTTGCTTCGAATTCTTCCATTTCAGAGGATTCCAATGGTAATGCTGCATCCGCTTGATCAAATTCCGTATAAATTAATTCTAGTTTTTCCAACTTGTTGGATATATCATTTTTGTTATAAGTTTGATCATCTTTTTCAATGAAATTTTTGGTTCTTGAAGTGCAGCCTTCGCTCTGCCGCGAAGCGCTTTAGCCGTTTCGGCGTCCATTATATTTGATAAAATGAAATATGGACGGAATGAATCAGTAAGAGAAACCAAAACCAAACGTTGAATGAAAATATAAAATAGTACTTATCTCTTGCTTCTCTGAATCGATGATGAAGTTCTCGTCGGTGCCTCCATATGATGCCGTGGTTGAGTTCGATAAATCCAGAGATGGAGAAAATAGTTATTATTTATATTTACTAATGAAGATGCATAGTTACATTTTACAATTTAAACTAATAATGCGGATACACCTTTGAAGTTGTTGCGGGTAAGTGCGGACAAAGACCTTGCATCAGTCCGTTGAGCCTACTGTTTTCAGAATGTTCTGGTGCGGCGTCTAGAAAGTTCAGTTGGAGTAGCAAGGCGGGAAAGTACGGCGCCACAGTTACAGTTAAATGAGGAGTGTCGGCAACAACATGCAAACATAAGTTTCTAAAACTTTTAAATTTCAAAAGTTTCTCTAAACTGGACAAATCATTTATTAAGCATCCAAAATAAAACTGTTTTTACGTTTTTAAACATGCTATTTATGTATTTGTATGTATGTAACCAATTTCTTGCAAAGACAAATGGTATTGCACATCTGAATTATCTGTACATACCATTCATTCAAAAACTTATGAATATTTAAGTTTAAAAACTTATCTGTACAATAAAGAAACATTTATATTTATATTGAAGTGACACTTTTTCAAATATATTTTTTTTTTCAAAATAAAAAAACTTTTACTTATCATTACTGATTTTTTTTCAAATTAGTGTGTCATGACGTGTCTCTTTAGCTAAATGTTTTTGTAATGTTTCCAAAATATCACTTCAGTATGCGGAAGTATACAAAAAAATGTATAATGTAAGCTTCCAGTGTATTCACATACAGTAAATTTAGAAGAATTTCATTTTTTAAACACAATTTTAAAAATATAATTTTCAGAAAACAGTAATTTTTATAAAAACAATCTTACCTTGTAAAAATGAGTAATCCATTTGATTTATTCTTCATTAATATTAATTATAATTTAAATCACAACAGCCATCTAACTATAAATCCGCTACAAGTCTTGACACTTAATATTGTACAGTTATACCGTTATCTAGAGTTAATTGCGTATGAATAAACAAAAAAAAAGCTTTGCGATTGTTTCAGGATATTTAAAAGGTAAATATCTGTCGAAAGTGGGCGTGGCACGTCAGTTGATTACTTTTTTAAAGTCATTTTGACATACTTCTAATTAAATTAATGGCATATGACATACATCCCTATAGAAAGGTTATGAATTACAGATTTCAGATATATGAAAAACTCAAAATCGATCATTTCAAGACTTTTACCCTACTGACTGACTGACCTTAATTTGTTGATTTAAAAATGATTAATTCTAAGAATTTTATTTATTAACGCTCATCACAGTTTTCATATAAAGGTTTGTTCGTGAAATAGGTCCTTGTACTGACGTTCATGACAAATGTTACCAAAGTCCAGGATTTCCAGACGAGGAATCATGTGCTTTAAATAATTATGCTGTAGCAAATAAGTATTGCCGAAAGATGTGCTCATCATGCAGTAAGTATCTATTTTATAACATATATAATAGATTTTTTTAATGTAAAATATATCTTAATTCGTTGTGAACATAAGATTTAAAGCAGCTTTATGATAGAATAATTAAATATTGTAAGTATGCGCTTTCCACATGTGTTGTGTCTTAAGTATTAAAATTTTACTGTATGAAAAGCATATATTTATAAAATATAAGGAAAAGTTCAACAATGAATAATTTAATTTAGTCTTACAGATTAGTAGTGAACTGTATGAAAATTATTACAATGCAAAATGAAAGCTATCAAAGATCAATCTATTCTTTTTTCCGATATTAATTAATTGAAAATTATACATTCTCAGTTTGGAAAAAGCATGCATATAAGAGGAAGAAGGAATACACACAAATAGTAGTTTTTACACGATGTTCTTTTCCCATAAATTCTACATTTTTAAGTTATAATAACTATCGTGATTTTATAACATTGAAAAGTAGATAATTTTTTGCCGATTCGTATTCATAGCTGTTTTCGACCTTTTAATTGGACAGACCTCATATAAAATATGTATGGACAAATAACTCATTGATGTAATAACAGCGATTCATTAAAAACCTTTTTAATATTCCCTATGTCTTTACTATGCTTGAGCAGGGTAATGTTTAGTTAATTTACCATATGCCTTTCGAAAGTCATACCACAATTAATATTTTCAAAGTTTTTTAATATTTTCAACATTATGTTAAAATTGTACAGGTCTAAGTACAATAGACAAAGTGCTAAAATTATAGGTCAAAGCAAATGTGCCTACATAAATACTATAGAAAACAATTAGACTTTTCAAACCATAGTCAACTTTTTTCATAGGGTTTTTAGCATTATGTTAAAATCGTACAGGTATAAGTACATCGGTCTAAATGCTAACAGTATAGGCCAAAATATAATGGCTACAGTAATATAATGGCAAACTGTTAGAGCTACCATTGCTTAAAGTATTAAGACATTATTTATTAAAGTAATAATTTTAAAAAGTTTAAAAGTATTAGCAGCAGCCTTTCTGTTCATTTGCCTGTATTAATGGGTTGAAAAAGGAAAATAATATAAATAATTGTGTAAAAACTTAAACTAAGTTCTAAAAATATTTTTTAAAAAAACACAGTGCTATAGTATATAAAAGCAATCTACTTCATTGAAAATGTCAAATAAGTTTGAAAAAGCTCAAATTAGTTTTTAAAAAATACTATCGTTAATAATTTTAACACAGCAAACACAGTATATCAACTTTCCTGTAAGAATCAATTAACAATATGGCGACCGCAAGGAAATATTCAAGTAAAAAAACTTTCGTTAATATACCTCGACTTACATGAAACCAACAACACATAACTTAATTAACAAAATATTCATGTTCCAAACAGTGTCTAAAAATCTATAAACACTACTAATTTTGTAGCTATTTTTATTAATCAAAAAATTTTACACACTACATAATTAATAATAATATTCCCATCAACACACACATATATAAAAAATTCTATTCTAGGAAAAAATTAATGATATTAAAATCAAAGAACTCCTTTTATCAAAAAATACTGCTGATTAATTTAATATTCATAAGTAAAATTTTATCAAGGTTTTTAGGTGTGCATGCATGCGGGTGTGTTCTGCACATTGAATACTCCCAATTATTTTATAGTTAGGCTCTATTTTTATTTTGTGTGCCTGATTTTTTTTCTATAACCGAACTTCTAATATATCATGATGTTGTTTCAGATGGTTATAACACAGAAAAAATAAATAGTCACCTTTGTTGTGAGGGAAAAACATGCAGTAAAGGTTATGTTTTGGATATGGAAAACAATACATGTGCGTGTAATCTTCTCTGTCCAGGCCCATTATGTGGTATGCATTTTAATATTAATTAAAAATTTTAAACAGACTCCTAGTTTTATGTCGGTCATGGTTTGAATACAATTTCGTGTTTTCCATTAAGCATGTAATGCGTATTTTCAGCGCCAAATTGGGGGCTCGACTATTGTTTCATTGTCTTTTAAGGAAATTTTGAGAAATGTACGATAAGAAAAGACTATAATAGCCCAAAGAAAAAAATTGTAAAGAAAGCCAAACTAGTGGCACTTTAAATAAAAGAAATTTTAGGTTGTAATATTTGAACTGTCCGATTTCCACCAACGCAATTTTGAGATTTTGTTTCTATTAAGACTTTTTTGATAATTGATATACTGTACATCATTTTAAAGCTTAAATTTGGCTCTATTTCATTTCATGCTTTAATTGAAAACATATAGCAATTTTTCTATAATTTTATATGTTTAATCAAAGGATGTATTCTCGAGATTTTAGAGAATTATTTTCGTATGAGTGAAGTAGGGATTATAATGCTGAGCAACTGTGCCAGAAACAGCAATGCCGCATTTCGAGACTACTCAGTAAACGAACGTACCATTCGGCGTTGGTAGGTAAAGTTCGAATCTGGTGACGAGAGTCTCACAAATGAAGATCAGAGCAAACCGGAGACAGTTGTGAACAATTAAGTACTTCGAGTGATAGTGGAACTAAATTACGATATTACTGTTAGAGACTGCAGAGAACTTGGCGCAAATTCCTACTACCATTTCACGTCACCTAAAAATGATTCACAAAAATAAAAAATGGATAAATGGGTTCCTCGAGAACTGAATGAGAATCAATAAATAGATAAATAAAATAAAATAAACTTATTGAAACAACTTTTGTTCTTATTCTTTGCCACCAAAACGATCCGTTTCTCATCGAATTGGGACTTGAAACGGAAAGTGGATTCTGTTCTACAATCGGCGAAGTTCAGCGCCATGACTGGATACCACAACAAAACTTATCAATACTTCCTGAAACCAAAACTCCAGTAAAAGAAGGTAGTTTGGTGGTCCTTAGCCGATTTAATCCACCACAGCTTTCTAAAACCAGGTGAAACCATCACAGAGAATAAGTGTTGTAACGAAATCGACTAAATGCACCAGAAACTTACACAGCCGGCCTTGGTCTATAGGAAAAGCCCAATTCTTCTCCACGACAATGCTAAACCACGTGTTTCAATGATCACTCGTCAAAAGTTGCACGGGTTAGACTACGAAACTCTAGATCACCCACCATATTTACCTGACCTCTCATCTTCGGCTAATCACTTTTTGAAATATCTGGATAACTTCATACACGAGAAATGCTTCAGAAACTTAAGAAGTGCTGAAACCGCATATCATGAGTTCATTGCCTCCAGAACTGCTGAATTTTATGATACTGGAATAAAAATCTTGTTTCCCGTTGGCAAAAGTGTATTTTAGCTAATGATTTTTATTTTTATTAATAAAGTTTGTTGTGTAAAAAAAATATACTTATTTAAAGTAGACCGTAAAAATTGGACATTTCATGTGTTACAATCTAATATTTCAAATAATGTGACAGATGACCAAAATGGCATCACATTTCAACTGAAAGTTATGTAACTATCCATATATGTAACACTGAACATCCCTCTTCAAAAACATGGATGCATTTTAATAGCAATTAAGATATATTTATTCCTTTTTTTTTGTAACATACACAAAATGATAAGAAAAGAGAAATAAAATTATTCAAAAAAAATATAAACAAATGTTATATTATAAATAACATTTATTTGATTTAATGAGAAGGATGAAATTGTTTCTGCTGAGATGACACATCGTCCTATTTTGGTTCCCAGGTTGTTTATTTTGAACTGATAGTGCGGTTCCCGGCGTCCAATAGTCTGTTTCTTTTTTCCGGTTTTTGTTAAGCACGGGTAGACATAACCCACCAAACTCTGGTGCAAAGCATTCCCCGCCAAACTCTTTCCGTGCCCCTAGGGATACGCGTACCATGCCTTGGAAACACTGCATTACTGAATTCAAACAAAATTTAGAATACAAAATGCATTTTTAAAAAATTGTTAAACATCTGAATCCCTATGTGTGTGTGTGTGATCCTACATTATGAAAAAAAAAATCAACTTACTTAGAAGAATGTCATTATTTTGAAAGAACGAAAATAAATTTGGAAAAAACAAAATCTACTCTAAGAATAACTGAAAGCAACAGAAATTAGAAAAATCAATATATAAACTTCTTTTCTAATACATAAAGATCTGAAGCATGAGAAAGAACAGAATAGTATTCTAGACTCTCACATAAATTCATATATTTATAAAATGTTCTTCAATGAAAGTTACAGCATGTTATTCGTTGATAATATAAAAATGCTAAGTTCATTTTAAATAAAAAACAGGAAGTTTAAAAAATAAAAATGTGAGCAAATTCTAAAAGAAATTCGATTTACTTTAAATGCGTTAGCTAGTGGTGACATCTATGATTACATAAAGTAATGTATAGATGTTAAGATGTCAATAAATGCGTGTGTCAAACATTTAACTCAATACAAATTTAAGTTTTTAAAAAAATGTTTTAGAATAATTCATCATGTTCTGAAAAATAACTTATAAATTTTTAGAGTGATTGATTTTATTGCTAAGTTTTTTAACTAAATTTGAATTCCATTGAAAATAATAAAACATTATGTTCGTTAAAAACAGATATATGAATATTATTATTCCAGAACGGCACTCATGTATATATAAATAATATTAAAATAATATAAAGAAAATTATTATTTTTTTGGTGATCCATAATAAGTGAAGTTATATCCTTATATGTTATAATAAGTTGGTTTGTGTAAAATAGCGTGTTCAAAAAGAGTGACTACATTTTCAAAAATTAAGGTAAAAAAAAGTAAAAAAGGTAAAAGAAAAAGATTTTCACTTTTTTTTTTTTTTTTTCTGTTCCATAAAGAAAAGATTAAAGTTTCTGCAAATGAAATGCAAACTAGATAGCAACCTGCGCACCTGCTTTTAAACATTCTCACTTAAAAAGGGCTTCACTGCAAGAAAAAGCACAAGTTGTAGCATGGTTTATTGAATTTAAATCTGCAACACATGTACGGTGTTATTGGGTGCTATCACACTGGAGTTTGAAAGAGAGAAAGGGTTCCTCGGGCGCGATGGTGGAAAAGAAGTCCAATGACATGGCCACCCTGATCTCTAGACAAAAAACTTTTGGACCACTTGCAGAAATACGTGAAAAAATTCTTTATAAATCTTTAATTAGGGAGACGGAAGAAGTAAAAAGCCAAATTGCAGTGGTCATTCAAACTGCTGATCCTTCCATGTTTCAAAGAACGTAGCTGGAAATCTCGTGAAGACTTTTTGTTGCGTGCAACTAATAATGCACACATTGAAATCGTGTAATAAAACATTGAAAAAAACTTTGATATGTTCTGTATGGAACCAAAACAACCATGAGGGAATATCTTTATTCGTTTTTTTTTTTCGTAATTAATAGTTGAAATTGTAGTCACATACTTTCGTACAACCGGTAGTTTTAAAAAAAGGTTCAAGCAAGTAAAATAAAATGTAATCTTAAATATAAACTCTCGATTTTTACAAAAATTAATTAGATAATGAGTGCATTTATACTGATAACAAGTAATATAAAAAAATTAAATCAATTCCTACTTAGATAATAAAAATTATTTTAGTTACTCTTTATTAAATAGTTACAATTAATATAAATATGTATATACATATGAGAGAATCACAACATTAAGTGGCATTTAATTTTTATTAATCACCATAAAACAATCGTGTATATAAAATTCCAGTTCAACTGAATGCTTTGAAACGTGAGGAAAAAAATATTTTTAAACTTCTGACCCAAGTCACAAAAAATGAAGCTAATGTGGCTGTATCTGTAATTCTAAAAATAATTAATTTCAGTTAAAAAATTTTAATTAATTATAATTAAATTATCGTATTCTTACCCAAAACAATAGTGTATAGAAAATTTCAGCTCAAATGAGGGCTTTAAAATGTGAGAGAAAAACCTTTTCATGTTTTGACACAAGTCGCCAAAATGGTCACAAAGTCGCCAACGTGACTGTGTTTGTAATTCTTTGAATAACTTGTTTAAATCAATTTATTTTTATTAATTATAATTAAATTACTGTATTGCCATCCAAAATTAATCATGTACATAAAATTTCAGCTCAATTGAGTGCTTTAAAATGGGTTTTATTAACGATTGAAAATTGAACTTGATAAATATAAATAAATAGAGAAGTATGAATTAATAGTAGGAATTGAAAACTAATTATCAATGTATTATTTTTCATAAAAATGCAAACATAAATTAAGTCCATTTAGAATATTAGAAATGCTATCAGATCCATTTTGTGTTCAAATTTTAATTTGTCAGGTATATTTGCATTATATTTAATTTCCTTTCATTAAAAACTCTCTTAAGTAAAGTATCATTTTGTTCCAAAGATTTACAATGTTTAGACCATGAATATCATAATTTTCCGAATTACCTTGATTATATCAGTAATATCCATGGAATTAAATAAATCTTCAAAATTATAAGTGTAGATAGAGTAAATTTCTTTGACTTTTAAATGTTAGAATTTTACTACTTCTTAAAACAGCTTTACTTGGAACTATTTTTATCATATTTTGCACACAAAAAAAAGTTCTCTTTACGGGAAACGGTTTTCAATTAAAATCACAGTTAAAAAGAGTATTTTCCCTAAGAGGATTTTTAGAAGTCCGAATAGAAACCGTTACAAATTTTTAAAAACCATTAGTTTAAAAACTACTACGAAACCCAGTAAAATTGTCACAAACTTTAGGAGATAAGAATTTGATAGAAATTTAATTCATTTTTACATTAAATGAAGCTAATTATAACTCATGTATACTAATGTAAATATCATTGTATTTCTAGGTTGTGGATCTATTTTGCGGAACTGTTTCATACTTTTGATCGTTCAAGTTTTAATTGTTTACTATGTAAAAAAATTTAATTCCTAATTATAAGAATAAGCAAAAATGCAATTTTAAGAATATTACACAGGTTTTTCATATTGGAGATGAAGGAAATTTCATTAGTTTTCAATATTTAGAGCTTTATATTAATCGTTTTCCACCTGGTTTTTGCAAGTGAAGATAGAGCTGAAAGCATCTGATTCAATTAAATTGATAAACAATTGAAATTACAAATTTTCTGCTAATAGTTTCAAAAATATGTGAAAAATAATTCTTCCTGTGATTTTAGCTTGTCGAAAATAATTATTCCAAGTGATCTATGTCTATTTTAAACATAAATTATACGATGATCATTTAATAATTTTCAATTTGTCACAGATTTACTTTACAGTATAATGAATTAAAATGAAAAATCATGTGTGAAAGTAAAACAAAAAACTTCGTCTTTTATTTCACTTTCTAATAACTAAAAATATTATGTTAAGATAATACGTCGGAATAGCAATTTAAATGTTAAAAATGTAATTCAATAAAAACAGTTTTGAGACTCATAAATTTATTTTGCTTCATCTTTATATAAAATTCAGATTATTTTCATTCTAAATGTGCTTCGCTATAATATTTGGAAGGAAAAAATATGCTCAATTTTGCACTCGATAGCCCTCGGAAAACATGGCAATCGTTGGCGTGATGCAGAACCGGAGCGATTTATCCGATGTCCAAAAAAGTATGATCATTGACTTTCGGGCTAAGGGATGGAAGCATTTCCGAAACGGCTAAGTTAGTGAACTGTACGCGTGCCGCCATCGTAAAAGTATACCATGTATGGCAAAATGGGACTGTCCAAAATCAGAGACGAGGCAAATGTGGTGCTCCAAGAGCCACAGAGATGACAGAGTTGAACGACGGCTGCGGAGATATGTTCGGGCGAATAGACGTGATATTGTTGAGCAACTGACCACCCAGATGAACCAAGCGTCTACTAACTAACTACTGTTCAGTGAACGTTGCTGCGTTTGGGCCTCCGAAGCAGACGCCTGGTTCATGCATGTATGCTGACTGCCGTTCATCGGCAATGAAGGCTGGAATTTGCGCTAGGGTTTGCAATCCCGTGTCATATTTTCAATCCCGGGATTACATTATCCAAATCCCGGGATTAGGATTGGACTATTAATTAAAAATACTTACATAGTAGCATATTTGAAATTGCATAATAAAATTAAAACTAAAATTAAAATTAATTTAACATTATTTTAATGAAACAAATAAAAAAAATTAGTTCATCATAAAAAACAAATAAAAATAGTACATAATGAAATTTAAGAAAAAAACGTTTTTCTTCATTCTTGTGTCTCTGTAAATAGCCTTATAAAAACATAGCTCCTCCAGTGTTTCATCGTTGAAACGGCTTCTTATTTTTGTTACAAATTGTTTTGCCAAAGAAAATGCACGCTCAGATTCTTTACTTGTAGGTATTATTATCATTAAACAGGAGTATGTTCTTTTCAGGTAGTCACCATGCCTCCCTCCATTTTCAAAAAAGCGACATTTCTTTTTGAAATTTTGATGACAGTGTCTCAAAGCTAATAGACTGCATTGATGCATATACTTCTTTCATAACTTAATTTAGTTCTTCTACTACACTTAATGGGTTTTGTACATAGATTGATCAAGTTATTGAATCAGAATGTGAATCGATTTCAAGTGTTATCTGATTTGAAATTGAAGATCCAGTTGCATGAACTGTTATTAATGTAGTAGGATTTGAAGTGTCTCAAGTCTTCCAAGCAGGTCCGCTATTAATAAACAGCATTTAATTGAAGAAGGAACTGTTACAAAATCTATTCTTGAGATGTTGCTTATATTATTGTGTGAGCATTGCAGCGAGCCACATAGAGCTGTGCGATGTTTTTCCATACGAGAAATGAGAGCTGTGCATATACCTATAGCACTTATAATTGCACCAAAAAAAACCTGCAACACTATTTCATAAACAAAACATAAATTTTTGAAGAATTAAATTCTTAGAAAATTTTTATGAGAAAAAAAGTTTTAAATATAATTTAGACAAAAATTTAATCTTGGAATTAGTTATTTTACTTCCGGGGGTTTCGGGATAGGAAAAAATACCGGGATCCCGGGGTCTCAGAATTCCGGGATCCTGAGGCTGAAACCCTACTAGATATCTTCCAAAAATTCTGATTGCCTCTGTGCAAGTTAGCTGACACCGGAGATTCTGAGGATGCGAGAAATATCTGTTTTCTGCCCCACTCGCGATGGGGAGAAAGTTACAGAACAAAGTAAGAAAAAACATATTAAATTTCACGGTTTAACATACACACCCGTCTCGAAACCTTCAAGGTTCACCACGCATTAAAAGTATACAATAAAAAAATAGGTAAATAAGATACCATAAATGTAATACCAGATTCACAATACTTTGAAAAAAATTTCAAAATATAATTCACAGACGAAAATTAAATCCCGGGATTAGTTATTTTAATCATTAGATCCCGGAATTTGAAAAAAAACACTTTGATCCCGGTATCCCGGGGTTGCAAACCTTAATTTGCACATCAGTACCGCAACTTGATGTCCGCTGAGTGGCGACAGGTAGAGCTTTCCGATGAATCACGTTTTTTACACCATGGGACAAATGGACGCTGGCTTATACTTCATTAAACCTCTGAAAGCAAACACCCTGCTACCATTTCCGGTACGGTCCAGGCAGGAAACGGGAGCATTAGGGTCTGGGGAATGTTTTTCTGGTATTTTCTGGGTTCACTCATCATTGTGGAAGGCACGAGGGATTCAGTGGCGTAACGTACACCCCCTTAACCCCCCTACTGCGGGGGCCCAAGGATTCTAGGGGGCCCAAAGCCTGACTGATGCCCTTTGTGTACATTTCCTCAAAATTCGCTTTAGATTTTTTTAAATCCAATTTTTTAAGCGATTTTCCAATTGGCGATCTAACGTCATTCAAAATCAAAATTTTAATGCGCTGATTAGATATTTTTGATCCCATAACCAAATCCAAAAACATGTTGTTTCATGTACTTAATCCCCGTGACGAGAGATACTTTTCTTTAGTGGTTTTTTTTCAAACCTAAATTACCAACAGATAAAATAAAGTCAGATGGAGAATCGGGGATATCATGATAGGAAAATAAAGAAATTCATCATGTTCTTATTATAGTATACTTTACATTAGCAGAGAAAAAAATACATGAGAGAAAAAAGAGAAAAGAATACATGATGAGAAAAATTACAGAGAGAAAAAAATACATGGATGTACTTTCTACCGAAGTTACAGCGTAACTTATTGGCAACTTTAGTCCCCCCCCCCTCCTCGTGTATTTTATTTTCATTTAGCGAAGTCGTAAATAATGTACATCTGTTATACTTTTTTCACGTGAAATAGTATTAGAATACTTGGAAAATCATAGAGAGCATTTAAATAATAATTTGGTCAGATTTATGTGTATTCAAACAAATGAAGCATAATGAGAAACGTTTCGCAAAATTGCTTTTAGAGCAGACATCTCTGTTTTTTTCTATTGAAACATTTCCATCTCACTTTTCGTTTCATAGTTAGAACTATATTTTTTTTATTGGAATTTAGCATTTGGTTCAAAAATGGTATATTGTCTGGTATATTGTCAAGAAGAAACGCGGCCTAAATGAGTGGAGTTAAAAAACTTTGAATGTTTCTCAAAAACGAAAAATTCGAAAGGAAAAGGAGTATAATATTAATAGTAAATGTGGTGCAAAATTGGACAGATTTTTAAAACCTGCAAGTACGTAATCTTGTACAAGTACTAGTTCTAGTAATGCTATGAGCCTGATGAACATATCATGGAAGGGAAAATTAATTCACATGAAAAAACACAGTTTCGGACAATTCAGTTAATAAGGATACTATATCTAAAGAAAAGGAGACGTAAGATGAAAACAGAGAAAAACAGACTCGAATAGAAGTGATTTTGCGTTTCATGTAGGTGCTCATGTAGATACAGATTGAAGGGGACAAATTTTCTTTTATTCTGTGTATTAGTAAGAGTAGTTGTGTCTTTATTTAGCACGCGGAATGTATCCGCTTTTTATTTCTTTTTTCATTAAATAATTTTTGCATCATACAAAGAACTCTCTTTTCAAGAGTGGTAATATTTATGCTAGTATATAATCAAAATTTAGATCAAGCTCATCCCGGGACTTAGAAACAAAGTATAAGGTAAGCGATATCTTTTTTCTTTCGCAAGAATTTGAAAAAGAAAATTATTTTATGGTTTTCATGTCTTTCTTAATGTATTGTTTTTATTTAAGTTACCAGGTTATCTTTCGACTGTTGTCAGAGAGATTTTCCATTTTAATAAATATCATAAATGCTCTCTAATGTTAAAGGTATTTACTTCGTTTATTCAGACACAAGTTGATTTTGTATTCAGTTATAAGTTTGATGTTTAAACATTTTTAGGTGATGTGTATAGGTACATTATGTTTTGTTTTGTAATCCTTTGTAAGATCTGGTTGGGGCCCAAATCCTGACCTTGCAAAGGAGGCCTATTATTTTCCGTTACGCCATTGCAGCTAGTAAATAGCTCATTATCCTTTTTAATAATGTTTATAGTTACTACTAAAACAGTGAACGCAGACTTTTTCTACTTATTTTTGTTGGTATCGCTACAAACCTGTTTTTTTTTAAAAGCTATGAAAAAAAAACCGAGTTTATTTTGTTATTCTCAATACTTGGAATGAACTAAATAAAATATAATTAAAAAAAAATTTCAAATTCTGGTTTTTAATTTTTTTCGTTGTTTATGTATGAAGTAGTAGATGAAAGCAGCATCTTTCGAGCTGGTATATATATATATATATGAGATCTGGTTTGGGGCCCAAGACCTGACCTTGCGGGGGGGCCCAATTATTTTCCGTTACGCCACTGGAAGGATCAATACATGTACGCATCTCTCCTTGCGGGCCATGTCCACCTCTATATGCGCATTGGTTTTACTCAACATGATGGCATCTACCAGCAGGACTATTCGAAGTGTCATACAGTTGGCAGTGTACGTGCGGGTTCGAAGATCACCAGGATGAGTTTACTGTTCTTCCCTGGTCAGCTAACTCACCTGACTTAAGGCCAATCGAGAATCTGTGGGA